>JAQPPZ010003818.1:0-121571 GCA_028583015.1 Wollemia nobilis | reverse complement strand
TATATATATATGAGTTGTTATTATTATCATCATGTGTTGCCTTATTGCTTTATTAGATGTATGCAATGCTTATATTTGCTTTACTGATGTTTTGATGGATGCATGTAGTGTAATATGATGTATATGAGTGGATGCATAATGAAATGAATGATTTGTTGATCTATATGATGAAATATGGATACTAGTTGACACATTATGTTAGCACCATAGACTGTATAGAATTCATCGATTCATTTGTAATGTTACTATGTGATGGATTTGTGGAAATGTAAACTGATGAAATGTGATAAAATGGTATGAATGGAATGAATAATAAGATGTTATAGAATGTCCTTGAGGTTTTCATGAGACTCAAACACTCTAGTCGACTGGTCAAAAATTATATACTAACCATGCAAGACTTTTTGACAAGGTATGAATCTTCTAGGATGACCAAGATACTCAATATCCCTGTGTGTGCAAGTGAGTTCATTATTATGATAACGCATAAAGTTACCCCAGTGCCAAATAGGATTGATGCAGCCCATCTGTACTAAATATCACCCTATGAGTATCATGATCCTAGGTTTTGTACGTAGTTGGATTAGACCACTAGGTAGTACAGGCTACCAAAAGCTAGCTCATCCACATGCAAACATTGGTCTGTACAAAAGTAAGATGCTAATGTGATAGACATATCATCATGCATAAGGATACCACCATTGCCAGGTAGGCTTGATGCCACCTAACCTGTAATGAGGATCACCTCATGGTTTGTCAAATGTTGAGAATTCTAGGGATTCAAGTTTAGTACTCCCTTATTTTATTTTATTTGATTTGGGATACTTGCTCATACTTAGTGATGAAAATCATTATTTATTTTGTATTTTGTTTTCTTTGAGCAAGGGATTTGTTTAGTGATGAAAATCACTATTTATTTTGCTTTTGATTTTTGCTTTTTGGGATTTTTCTTATTGATAGTGGTGAAAACCACTATTTATTTTGGGGAATTGGGTAGGGAGGAGCTTGTCCTTTTGTCAATTCTTAGCATTTTTGAACCATTCGCATAAGGGGATGAGCAAGGTAAACTTTTCACTTAAGGTAACCTAGACCACTTTGTAGGTTTCATATTTCCTTGTGCAAAACTTGGATTTATTAGTGTGAAAATGTGTTGGGATTTTGATGTATACAAGGTATAATCAAAGCAAGACTCTACCTTCTAAAAATTAGGATAGCTTTCTATAAAATTTGAAAAGAAAACTAGAGATGGTTGAGTGACCAAAAACCCTAAAGATATTCTAGAACAAATGACTAGGTGAAGGGAAACAAACACATATGAAATGTTGGAAATGTAGATGATAATTGTAATGTGGACGGATGTGAATGATGAATTTTGATAAAATTGATTTTGAAGGATGACTAGTATATAGACCTGGTGCTAGACATGTATGAGCAACTCTAAAATGTAAAATGTAATGATGAGTATGCCTAATGCAAGTGATTGTATAATGCAATGGTATGAAATGTGATGCAATGCAATATTTTTGTATTTTTGATGTTTTTAATGATGTTTTTGAATTTTTATTGATATATATGTATATACATTTGACCAATGGGCTTATTGGATGCCATTGGGGCATTTTGGGTGACCAAAGGGTTTATGGATACCTTTGGGGTTTTTTGGGTGACCAAAGGGTTCATAGATACCTTGGAGCATTTGGGTTGACCAAAGGGTTTGTAGATACCTTTGGAGCATTTTGGGTTGACCAAAGGGGTTTGTAGATACCTTTGGAGTATTTTGGGTTGACCAAAGGGTTTTTAGATACTTTGGAGATTTTGGGTTGACCAAAGGGTTTGTAGATACCCTTGGAGCATTTTGGGTTGACCAAAGGGTTTGTAGATACCTTTGGAGCATTTTGGGTTGACCAAAGGGTTTGTAGATACCTTTGGAGCATTTTGGGTGTGCAGATGCTTTAAGCATGGAAAGGTCATAGATGAAGGATATTCAAGGGTTTAGGATCCTTGATTCCTTCAAGGGAGGCTAGGCGGTAAGTTTTGGGTCCAATATGACTAGTGATGATGAATGGACCTAACCAGTTTACCATAAACTTGTCCCATAGATGGGGTGGCAAGTTAGAATTTTGTTGGTTCTCTTTCAGAATGAGGTCACCAACCTGAAAGTCTCTAGGATGGACTTTCATATTATAGGCTCTCTTAAGCCACTCTTGATAAATGTGTAGGTGCTCAAGAGCATTGACATGTCATTCATCAAGCAATGTAAGTTGATCTAGGTGAGCCTACCATGCGGTGTCATCATCGATGAACTCTTGCATGGATATGCGTAATGATGGGATTTCTAGCTCTAGAGGTATGACTACCTCAGCACCATACACTAGTGAAAATGGAGTTGCCCTAGTGGGTGTCCGAATACTAGTGTGGTAGGCCCATAGAGCAAGGGGTAATTGCATGTGCCAATATTTGTGATTCTCTTTGACTGTTTTCTTTAGAATGGTAATCACTATTTTGTTTGATGCCTCAACTTTCCCATTTTCTTGTGGATAATAGGGCATAGAAAAGTTATGTTGAATATTATACTTTGTTGTTAAAGTGCACACATATTTGTTCTTGAAATGTGGCCCATTATCTAAAATGATCTTGGATGGAATACCAAAATGACAAATAATATTATGCAATATGAACTCCACGATGCGAGGTCCCATCGTAGTGGTAAGGGGAATTGCTTCCACCCATTTTGTGAAATACTCGATGGTCGTAATGATGAATGTGTGATGGCCTAGAGGAAGAGGGTGAGATTTTCCCAATTAAATCAAACCCCCATTGCAAAAATGGCCAAACCGATTGAATCGGTTGTAAGGCTTGAGAAGGTGTATGTGTCAAGTTAGCATGGTGTTGACACTTGGTGCACTTCTTAACATAAGTACAACAATCTCACTCTAAGGTTGGCCAATAATAGCCCATGCAAAGAATGCACTTTGCGATGGCCATGCCACTAAAATGGCCACCACATGTACCATCGTGTGCTTGGGCGATTACCCAAATTGACTCTTGATGCTCTAAGAAATGAAGGAGGATACCTTCATAGCTTCGATGATATAAAATGTCTCCAAGTAAGACATACTTTACTACTTTTTGTTTAAATGTCTATTTGGCGGCATGCGATAATCTAGAAGGGATATTACCAAGCTTTAGGTAATATTTGATTTGAGTAGACCAATCCTGATTTGAGGAAGCCTCAATCACATGAATTTCCTGATCCTTTTGAAGTTCATCCTAAGTGAATGTTGATTGGGAGAGAACTTGTAAAAATAGCATTGTGTTACTATCAAAAGGAGTTTGAGGGAATAAAGTCCCCCAAGCGGCATGATTCAAGTGATCGTGAATTTGTGAGAACCATTCATGAGAAGGTTCAATCTGAATCATGTGGACTTCTGGCATGGATTGAATGTTCTCATGCTCAATCATAGATTGCGATAGCATTTTGACCTGAATGGTTGTCATATCATCAGTAGGGTTCTACGGGATTAAAGACCCCAAGGAGGCCATTGTATCCACAAAATGATTAGATGATCGAGGGAGTGCCTCGATGTCGTACCATTCAAATTTTTCTAGAATTTTATCCACAAGGGCTTTGTAGGCTTGCAAAACTGGACACTTGCATTGGTAAATCCCTTTGACCTGGTTCACGATGAGCAAGGAATCACCAAAAATGTTGAGCTTGGTTATTTTCATGGTGACTAGTCATTTGAAGGCCTATGAGCAAGGCTTCATACTCGACATTGTTGTTGGTGCATGGGAAATCAAGTTTGAAAGATAGGGGTATTGGAGCCCCTTGAGGTGTGAAAAATACAATTCTCATGCCACCCCCTTGCTCACATTTGGAGCCATCAAAAAATAGAGTCATATCGACCTATGACTCAGGCTCTTCAGAATCAGGTGATTCTGATATTTGAAAGACTCCATCATTGGGAAGCTCTACGTTAAGAGGTTGATCATCCTAGAGAGGAGCCTCTATGAGTTGATCGATGATGACCTGACCTTTAATTGATTTTTATCTAATGAATTCGAGGTCAAATTCCATCAACAACATGATCCATTTTTTCATGTGACTATTATGATAAGTATGACTCATCATGTATCACAATGGATTCTCTTTAGATACTACATACGTTGTATGATTGAGCATGTAATGGCATAGCTTTTTGGTGGTAAAAACCACCACTAAGCATAGCTTCTCAATGTATGCATATTTGATTTCATAACTGACCAAGGTGTGGCTAAGGTAGTAAGTAGCATGCTCTTTATGCAATTCATTCTTTTGGGCTAACATGATGCCCAATGCAATCTCAATGGCTAAGATGTATAAGTAGAATGACACTCCTGGTCTGGGTGGAGCCAATACTGGTGGTAAAGCTAGATATTGTTTGATCTCATCAAAGGTAGCCTGACACTCATCATCCCAATGGAATGTGACCCCTTGTGTAATAGTTTGTTCATGGGTCAACACTTATCAGATAACTACGCTATGAAGCACTTGATAGATGTGACCTTACCCTGTAGACTTTGCAGTTGCTTGATGGTAGTTGGGGGAGGCATCTCAAGGATTACCTTGAATTTATTGGGGTCCACTTCGATGCCTCTTTTAGAGACTATGAATCCCAAGAGTTTTCTAGATGTGATACCAAAGATGCACTTCTTGGGGTTCAGTCTCACATTGTGTTCTATGAGGTGATCAAGAAATTTGTGCAAGACATCGAGATGCTCATGGCATAATAAAGATTTGGCCAATAAGTCATCCATGTAATCTTCCAAAATTTTATGCATATAGTCATGGAAGATGTATGTCATGGCCCACTGGTAGGTAGCATTGATGTTTTTGAGGCCAAAAGGCATGACCTTATAGCAAAATGTCCCCCAAGGCATTGTGAACATCATTTTGAGTTGGTCTTCTAGATTGATATGAATTTGGTTGTATCTAGAGAAACCATCCATGAGGGATAACATTTTGTGGCCTATTGTGGCATCTACCAGGGCATCAATGTTTGGAAATGGGAACTCATCCTTAGGACTCGCTTTGTTTAGGTCTTGAAATTTGGTGCAAATGTGAATCCTCCCATCGGGCTTCTTGATGGGAACCATGTTGGACAACCATGGTGGATAGTCCATTGATATGATGAACTTGGCATCCAATAAATTTTGTAGCTCATATTTCACCATTAAGGCTACTTTCAGATGCATTTTTTGTAGATTTTTCTTAACTGGCTTGGCATTTGGGTCAAGCATCAGATTATGCATGACTAGATTTGGATCTAGTCCTGGCATATCTTTGTATGACCATGCAAAAGCTTCCTTCTTCTCTATGAGAAGAGCTATGTAATCAGCTTGCTCAGAGGGGGATAAGATTTCCCCTAACTTGATACATTGAGGATTCTCAGGATCTGAGCTGATATCTTTGTCAATTATTGGCTCAATTGACATATGCGACCCCTCTTCCAACTGGTGTGGAGTAGGGATCAGATGAATGTCATCAGTTGGGTTTATGTCATCCATTGGAAATTCTGGTTCAACCTCAGCGTGAAAGACATCTTGAGTAGGCCTTGGAGAGAAATGGAATGGTTGTAACATCTCATCGCAAGGCCAATACTTAGAGGGTGATAGGGGAGAATCTCCTTGATCAAATTTAATTACCCCCAAGTCGAGGTGTAGTGGCTTTGATGGGTTATTCAGATCTTGTAGGGGTGCAAAAAGGTCTATGGAAATCATGTTGATGGATGGATGATTTCCTCTAGGTGGTTGAGGGGGTCTATTGACATCAGGTTGTCACAAGACTTGTGGAGGTGGTTGTGGTGGAAGCGGAATGACCGGAGGTGGTCGATGTGGTTGTGGGTGAACTTGCTCCTCTTTGGGTAGAAACTATCACTAGATAGGGTGTTGTAATGGGAACATATGTAGATATCCCTCATGTTCATCATCCAATAGGATAATCTATGCATATTCAATATGTGGACTAGAAGAGTCGATAGATGCCACTTCGTAATCTGACTCATCATCAGATGTCCATTCATAGGGAGACCCTTGATCTTCTTCCTCACTATCATGTGGAAGGGTATGCGAACTTTCACCTCTTTCATAGGATTGGGTGACATCATGAGATATCTCTTGATCTCTCATGGGTGTAGGGAAGTAGTCCCCTAGTGAATAGGCTCGATTAGGGTTGGCGTAGGGATTGCACGTAAGCTCATCCCTATAGTTTAGGCTCATGCACTCTAAACTATTAGTGAGGACCTCGAGAGGCATAGGCTTGTTGTATCCCAAACTAGACTTATCATATGGCATTTGATACTATGGTTGGTAAGGAATGTGAGTGCCTTGCTCATACAAGCCCAAACCATAGTCATGCTAATTGTAGAGATGAAGATATCTCATGGTAAATTTAGGATTGGACATGTAGTTAATATCCTTAGAAAAGGGCTCTTCATCCTCTTCCTATTGTTGATAGGGCTCTATGCCATAGTCGAGACCCCCATAAATAAAATTTGTTTGATTTGGGGGTAAGCCTAGAGGCATGATAGTGCCTATGGGAAGATGAGGTCGACCCATGTCTTGCATTGTCTCAATGGTAGGAGTTGTTGTGATGTTCCTAACTAGGTATTCTCCTAAACTAGTGGTAGCTAGATGAATTATGACTTGTGGTGGTGGAGAAGGAGGGGATGGGAGTGAGGCTTGAGTTGATTCAATGTTTGCCTCACAAGGTGGTCCCTCATCTGTTGGACTAGGAATCTCTTCTGTGGAGATGGTGGATATGGTTGGAGGGATCTCATCAATAGGCCTTTTCCCCATATTCCTTTATGGAGGATTCAATGATGATGAAGGTATATCTAGGGGTGTCGATGATGAGGATGGTATGGTAAAATATGGTGATGGATTGATTGAAGGTGATGGTGAAGGAGTCAGACCTTGGCTGGATGTATTCAGTTGGAAATCCAGATGGGTTGATGGTAAGGTCAACTCAAGGATTTGTTGCACCAAGTTGTAGTATTTGAAGGGCTCAAGGTCTGTAGAGATGACATGTACTTGCCCTTCATAGGTGTACTTTAGACATTGGTGAGCGATGGATGGTACACACTTCATGTCCCTAATCCAAGGTCTACCCAACAAGATATTGTATGCCATTTCACCCTCCAAGATGTGGCATAGTGTTGGTATGGTATTTTGTCCCACCTGAATAGGTAAGACTATGGTACCAACTATTGAGCATATAACATCATTAAATGCTTGAAGGGTATAGGTAGATGCAACAATATGGGATGTTAGAAGCCCTAGATGTTTGAGAGTTATTGTAGTGATGATGTTGTTGGAGGAACCAGTATCGATCAAAACTCTCTTGTAGGGTGTTCCATTTACACATGCGATGATGTGCAAGGGGGATCCACCATGTCATTTGGAATTGGCTTGAGTTCATCCTCATGAAATGTGATCACTAGTTCTGTACATTTTTAAACATGCCCCATAAAATTGTTAAAGGAGTTAGACTCCTAGGGCTGTAGCTCGATCGCCTTGAGGATCTCCATTAGAGCTTCTCGATGAGGTGGAGATTGTTGAATAAGCTCATATATGGAGATTCGAGCTGATGTTGTTCTCAGGCTCTGAGCAAGCTTGCTCTTTATCATGACCACTGGTCAAGGTGGGAGGTTTGGCACTAGAGGTGGCAAAGGCTATGATGTTGAAGGAATATCGCTTGAAGCCATAGGTGGTGCGACTGGACTTGGGTACCACTTGTTCCTTGTCACAATGTTGACCATGTTGATGAACCCTTGTTTAGGGGGTGCTTGATGGACCTCATTCACTTGTGGTACTAGCTTTACCTATTCCTCATGGGTAGGAAATGGGTCTTTAAAAACACCCATCTATTGATTGTTTGGTGCAATAGGGTTATCGACCTGAAGGTCATTCCTATCGATCATATCTTGTACTAGGTGTTTGAACTTATAGCACATCTGCACGTCATGCCCATTTTGCCTATGATACTTATAGTATAGGTCTTCATGGTATCCTTTGGGCTTTGGTGCATTTGGATCGATAGGTCGACTCTCAAGTAGATTAATTGCCTTAGCTACATAGAGGTGCTCAAATAAAGAGTCCATGGACTCAGTAATGGGTGTAAATTATCGCTTAGGGTGACGTTGTTGATTTTGCCCTTGGTTTGTTTGATTGTCCTTGTTGTAGTTTCTAGGTGTGGCCTGATAATTAGGCTTCTAAGGTGGCATTGATTGTGTAGGCCCTGGAATACTAATGGCAACTTGATTGATTGATGTTGGCTTTGGTTGTACCAGGTTGTTCTTGGTATTCTTAGTCCACTCCTTCTTGTGGGGCTTCATAATTTCTCCCTCTTGAATTTTGATGTCTTTGATTATTCTAGCTTGTGCTAGAGCATCTTCAAGAGTTGGATATTGTTGGAGTTGCAACAATAAGGAGATCGGCTTTAAGTAGCTCTTAGCAAACATTTGAGTCAACTCCATCATGGGGAGTAAGTATGGTATCTTGGAAAGCAGTGCTCACCACCTATTGCCATAGTTTGTGATTGACTCATCATCAAATTGTTTTAACCCTGTGAGGTCAGTTAGAGTCACCTTCTACTTGGTGTTGAAGGTGAAGTATTCTAGGAATGCATCTATGAATTGATCAAGATTGTAGATGCTATACTTTGGGATTTGGGTGTACCACTCTACAACTTGGTCGGAGAGAACAGCCAAGAATATCCTCAAGAGTAAAGTATCATTATCATGGATGCCAAAGCATTGGCTCAGGAACTTTGTGACATGCTCCTACGCATATTTATCTCCTTTAAAGTTATCTAAGTGAGGCAACTTAAACTATTATGGATAGGAAGGGGAAGGCATGAAATGATGGAGTGGTTGACTACATAACTATTGTAAAGTGGGCTTCTAGGACCTAGACCCAAAAGTCTTGTTCTCTACAAATTCTAAGTGTTCTAGCAATGCCCTATATGCATTCAAGGATTTGATCTCCTCTTATTTGCTTCAACCCTGCAGTGGAGGGTAAGGAACATTAGGCCTATTGTAGGGTGGTTGAATGTCATCCACCCTACCTCTATAAGGTGTTTCAAGATATTCCACTTCTGGCTCATGCTCGGTGTAGGCCCCATAAGGTGTCTCTTAAGCTGGCCTATAAGGAGGGGTAACTACCTATGAGAGGCACTCTATGTTTGGCTTGGGAGGTAAGTCCCGATTCGGCCTAGGAGGTCAAGGAGGCAACATTGGGTTAGGCCTAGGAGGCCTATCTTGGTTGAAAGTGGGTTGCCTCTGATGGACTTCCTATCTATGGGTACTTGGGGTAGGAACCCTCTCATGTAAGGTTTTTTGAAATAGCTCATTGGTTTACCATTCAATCCTTTCTTTCTCTAATTGATGCAAGTGGTCCAAGTACTCTTTGTCTCATCGAAGCTTCTTGAATTATACTTGGTATTCAACATATCTTGTGACTACTTGATTTATCTATTCTATCATGTGAGGCCTATGAGCCCTAGTAGCATCACCCTAAGGCCTATCTCATTCAGGATGATCTGAAATATCAATCATGAGCTTCCCTCGATCGAGGGTAGTCATGTTCACTTGAGGTTTAGGTTTAGGCAAGTGATATTTGTACTTAGTTGGTATAGAGGCACATCATGCTTGCATAGCATAATGGTCTTGAGGATAATCAAGGATTTCCTCATGCCTTCCTTCATTGATGAGGAAGGGAAGGGCTGAGTTTTCTCACCCTAAGTGATGAGTATCATACTCATCTTGGTACCTAGGTTGTTGTAACCTATTAGGGTGGTGTAAGGGTGAAGTTTGATCATTTGGCCCTACCCAATGTGTGTACTCTTGCTCTTGCCCATAGGTGGGTATGGTAGACCTAGAAGGCACATGAATGCATGGTATTTCTCTATCTAGTAGCACCTCAGTGTATGGTTGTCATTCTTGAAAGAAGGCATGTGAAGTGTCTAAGTATTAGGAGTATGTTCCTGGATTAGGATCAAAACCTGTAGGGGTGTCCCGCATAGGGCTCCCTTGTAGGTGAAGTTCCTAACTAGCTATTTTGGGACTTGGGTGAGTAGAAGGCTACCAAGGAGGTATGACCATGTCCTTAGGGCTAAATCAGATATGACTCATGTCTCCTTGTCTACTCTCTACAACATCCACCCTTGAATGGGCTTGGCTGTGGGTGCACACCATTGCTATTCCCTACCAAACCCTAGGTGATTATCTCCTTTACAAATTTTTAATAAAGTAGCACACAAGAATGGAAACATGCAAATAAGACAAGTGTTTATCTCTTTTAAATATTTATGTGTGTTCCCTAAAGCTATTTTGTGTGTTTTGATTTGTTGTTTGCAAAGAAGACCTTGTGTCACATGTTTTGCTCTTGTTGGATGATATTCTTATGTTAAATGGATTTCACCTGTATGCTCATAGCTCGACAATTAGAAATGAAATTTTGATCATGTAAACCCACCAAAGTATGGAGATGAAGCCCATACCTGGTCAGGGAGCATAGGTCCTACCAGTCCTCACCTAGTTCACCCGTAGTCAATGATATACCTCTCTGAAGAGAAATACATGCTATATCCCATGGGCTATGATGGATCTTGGAGCCAACCTTGGCCAAAAATAGGGTTCATAGGATTTGAGCCAATGGATGGAGATGAAACCCACCATCATTGGTCTCTATTAGTGGTTGGTGATGAAATCCAACTCACTAATATTTAAATGGAATGTGGTGTGTGTGGTTCCTTTTATGCTTAAATAAAGTAAAACAATGGAGCACTCAATGACCTTTCACTAAATGCATGAAAAGGATGTTTCACTTTCAGAAATGTTAGATAAAAGGTAAACCTACAAAATGCATGTCCTAAATGATAACCTACCCATTAGGTAGGCTACAAGCAAGCAAGCCATACAAATGCATTTCTATTTAGTTTATTTTTATTTTTTCTTTTTTTTTTGTTTTTGCAATTATGGAAAAGTGAAATCTATCTTTCTACCTTTCAAGAAAACAAGGGAAGCAAGAAAAACAAAATTTAAGCAATTTTGAACTATAGAAAAGTAAACTGAAGGTTTAGGCACTTACCTTGATAGCCTAAGAACTTGCTATTTCTAGAATTTTGAGTAGAAAAGCCTCTATTTTGTGGCCATCCTAGGGTGGGATGGCTACCAATTTGGGGGCCATCCTAGGGTGGGACGGTTGTGTGGCCATCCCTGGGTGGGACGATTAGCAGTTTCAGGACAGTTTCAAGCTAGAACGACTAGTTCCTACAATAGTTTGAAAGCAAAAAAATAGGTCAAATCTTAACCAAATCAATCGGGATAGGGTCCCACCATGATCACCACTAAAGTAGGGAAAAATGGTGCACCTAACAATGTTAAATGAGATGCATCTATCGCTAGTATTGATTAAGCATTACAAAAGGTACATTCAAGTAAGCATGATAAGGAAAATAAGTGCAAGAAATGAAGTTCTTATTTATTATTTGATAGATCAAATAATGGTTACACAAATGTCCCCTTGAGGGCTCTAGATTGATACACTCATTACAAAATGGTGCCCAAGGATCAAATCCTTTCAATAACTCTAGGTGCACTTTCAACGTTCTTCCTCATACCCACGATTGAAGTGGGTGGGCCTATGATGCCACCACTTTGTTCTTTGATATTATGATCCTATGCTCCTTCCTCATGCATTATTATACCTACACCTACACACAAGGAAACTAGATTTGTTAGTAGCAAGTGCGGATTATGAAGCATGCAAAGTGATATATGCAATAATAGACTAGAAAGGGGAAATATGCAATAGACTATCCAAAACTTATCCAAATGATTCCAAATATTATATTCATGCATAAAATATGATTTTGGACTGATCTAATTGAAAATATTAAAGAAATTGTAGCCAGATTTGTGACCATTCTGGGGTGTGCCGATTAAGCCTACAAAACACAAAAATGGTGATATCTGGTCCTAAACACCTCCAAATCACACCAAATTTGGATAACATATACAAAATAAGATTTAGAATGAACCCATGTAAAAATATTAACAAAATTGGACACAAATTTGTGGTCATCCTAGGGTGAGCCAATTAAACCTACAAAATACCAAAAACATGATAACTCATCCAATATAGCTCCAAATTGAACCAAATTTGAACAACATATATCTAATCTATCCTAGAATAAGCCTATGCAAAAATAGTAGAAAAATAGTGCTCCAATCCATGGCCATATTGGGTAGGGATGGTTATGACTATCATAATTTGGGGGTCATCCTGGGGTGGGACGACCACCAAATCTACTGGTTTTCTACCACCAATTCCTCTAGGAATTGGTCCAAAACTCTCTCAGGGGTATTTTCATAAAATTTGGGGATGGGATTCACTCAATTGATTAGGTTTTGTAAATAAATTGTGCCTCTTGAATCACTTGAGAACCTCCTTCGCTAGGTAGATATTTCGAGGGAAAAGGCACAAAAGGTTGAGGGGAAATCTTGGTAGCACTTCATTGCAAATATTGCAAAAACTCCTCTTCATATTGGGTGGAAAATTGCTCCACTTTATAGCCCAAGAGGGCCTAGGGTCAAATGGGCATGCGAGGCCATGCAAGGTAGGAGGTGCCACTTGTCCCAAAAACTTGCCATGCATTGGAGGGGGAAGGAATCTCCCTTTTTGGACTCCAATATACAATTTGTCATGAGAGTTATGCACCCTCTCACTAGCATGCTTGAATAGGTAGGATAAATGGTAGTTTTTGGGTGCCATTTGTCCTAAATTTGACTTTTTGAGGGTCAAAGACCATGGCCATCCCACCCAAGGATGGTTACTTGTGACCATCCCTAGGTGGGACGATCATGAACTGTGACCATCCCAGGGTGGGACGGTCATGCCTACATGGCCCAAAACTTCCCAAAAGTGGGGTAGAACCTTCCAAAAGTGGTTAGGACCACTATGTAACCTCTGAGGGTTGCCCAAGGGGGCCATATGATGTCAAATTAGCCAATGCTTTTGGTCGCCTAATCGGATTTACATGATTTTAGTGTCTACACTTCTATAATAAAGGCTGGAAGAGGATAAATATGTTGAAAAAAAAGTGTGAAATAATATTGAGGAATAGAATAATAAGACCTACTCTTGTTATAATCAAGGTAAAAATAGGAGAACCCTTAAATTATCAAGATATAGGGAAGCAAGAGCTAACATAGAGAAAGGAACACAAACTAAGTTGGTTGAACTTCTCTTTACCAAACAACAAAATGATATTGGTAATATACAAGAAGGGCCAAAATCCCCTAATGAGACAAGATTATCATCTCATGGAATATAAGGGGTGCTAATACCTCCGCAAATCATAGGTGTATTAGGAACCTATGTTTAATAAATAAACTTGATATTATCTATATCGAGTAAACTTAAATGACAAAAGAAGAAGTTTTAAAAACTATGAAAGCAGTTTGGGCAAGATGTGAATGGGATGTTATGGATTCTAAAGGAGCGATAGGGAAATTTCTAATTTGTTGGAATCCTTATAGAATATCTTGTGTTACCATTCATAAAACTAGGCATTTGATAGCCTCTTTAGTGACTTGCTACTTTGTAGATATTCATTTCATCCTTATTAATGTCTATGGACCTACAATTCACTTAGGTAGATTAGAATTTTGGAGTGGGGTTGAAGCCTTTATGAGAAGTAAAGACCAAGAAACTCGATTCATGATCATTAGAGATTTTAATGACATAACCAAGATGAATGAAAAATTTGGTGGAATTAGGAAATTAACCCAAAGTATGAAATATTTATTAGATTTTATTCAAAACAATAATCTATGGAAAGTTGAGTTTGAATAAGACAACTATACTTGGACCAAGAACAGGAGAGGCCAAAACCTAATAGCAAAAAAATTAGATAGATGCATTATCTTAGATCATTGGCTAGATGAAGGAACTTGTGCTAAAATTAATACCTAAAATAGGATTGGTTCATATCACTAGCCAATAAGAGTTACAATGGTGGCTAGTGAATTCAAAAAACTATCATATTTTAAATATGAGTAGATGTGAGTTCATCCTCGATTTGTTGATATGATAGCTCAAATGTGGAATTATTTAGGTAATGGTGGGTTGTATGATATTCCAAATCAAATTAAAGCTATGACATCTAGATTAAATGAATGGAACAAGAAACCTTTGGAAATATTTTTGAGGAGAAAGAATAACTAAAAGATAAAATTTCAAAGTTCCAAAAAGGTGATGATAATAATCCAAGCTCGGAGGAAAGGGATTTTCTTAGTGAATATTATAATATTTTGAGTAAGGAAGAGAAAATTTGGAGATTAAAATTAAGATAGACTTGGTTAAAATAAGGAGATAAATATACAAAGTGTTTTCATAGGATGGCTATAGTACATATATCATCTTCTAGCATTAGTAGAATTAAATCAAGAGAAGGGGATTGGATTGCTTTTGGTTATATATTGTAACCTACTTCATGTATAATATATCTCATTAGTTTTATTCCTAACATTTAGTATCAGAGCTCTAGGCTTTCTCTACCCTGTGAGCTTGAGGGGGGATTTACCTCATGGAAATCCCCTCTCATATTTTTCCTCCATTTTTTTTCAAAATAGGGAGTATGCTATCCATCCTTTGATAGATGGATCAGAAACCAAACCTTTGGAAATTAATGGTTGTTATTATTTTTGAGAGATTCAATCCTATGTTTTCGTCTGTAGAAGTAGTTTCTCTATAGAGAAATGAAAAATGGGTTACACTGGTATCATCCCTAAAAACCCATTTCATGTTTTTTTAATATTTTATGTTTCATTCTTTAATTTCGAGGGTTTTAGATTCTGAAGCTTCACAAAAGGGACTATCTGCTTCAAAATCAAAATAGGGATGTATTTCTGCTACACTACTCTACCTTTGCTATAGCGGTCAATATGACTATTTTTTTATGCAATGGAAAACCCCCACTGGAGGAGGGAAGTCCGTGGGATACATACATGATCATGGTGTTGTAGCTATTTTGAAAGCACAGATTGAAGAAAATGGTGGAAAGCCTCAGAGCGCAACAAGAGCTGTCGTGATCTCATAGTGGCCCTTTGAAAAATTCCACCACCAAACAAAATAATCCATGATCATGCTGTCATGCAACTCTAGTGGAGAAATCTTGAAGACTTTGATGCAACCAATCCGATTGAGCGATGCATTTTTTTCTCCATCCTATCTGATTGAGCGGTGCATTTGTTTTTAGTTTGATTGCCTATAAAGTTGTTGTGTGGGGTGTTAGTGGCTATATGACCACCAAATAATCTTGATGTGGCATTGTTAAAAAATTAAGAGTTCGATGCATGTTAAACTGCAAGCCCTCATCAATTGAGGAAGACATGGACATATTTCTCCTCATAACCATTGTGAGCTATTACAACTTTCGATAGTTGTTCTGTGTACCTCATCATCAAGATATTTTTGCTGATGGAGATGAAAATCAAGATGAAGTTGCAGAAACCACTCAATAGCCCTTACGTATTTTTCATGAACGCGACAGAAGGATCAGTGCATCACTTTCATAGCTGACACTCGTATGCTTATCTTCTAACTCTACCAAAATGGTGGATCAATTTTTTTTGTGTATTGTTTGCTGAAAATAATTCTGCTCGCCAGATCATCATCGACGAAGGTTCTACCATAGTTTGGAGAGGCAAAAAAAGTAAATGATAAAGAAATAAGAAGTTGAGTTGTCAAGAAATCGCATTGGCGGTTTCACAAAACTGAAGTTGAAAGACATTTGTTTTTTTGTGTGTTTTTTAGAAATACCTGGCGGGAATGGTGCTATTGATGTTCGAGAAAGAGTGTTTGTTATCTAGATCTGTGCGATGGCCTGGGACAAAGCATTCATATTTCGGACAATAATGCGGGGTTGTGATGCAACTGTTGGAAATATCAGGTGTATTTATTTTTAGATGCAGGTTCTATGGAGACGAGCAAACAAAATCTCTGTGTTTTTTTGATAGTTGTAGATGGGTTTCATTCATCTGAGTGACTGGTGAAAACTTTGAATGTGTTTGATTGCTTCTCCTCTCTCGAATAAGGATGTTAGACCCAGAGTAGAAGGTGAAAGAATAGGTCACCATGTGCTGACCACGCGGCTCTTGAATCAATTGCATTTTCCACAGTTCAAAGCAATGCTACTACCACACGAGAGGATGGTGAATTCCATGCACAGTCGCCCTTGATACTTTTTTAGTGTAGTCAAATGGACTGGTTTTTTTTATGCCTTCACCTGATGGGATGTGGTAAATTTATTTTTTCTACATTGTGTTTGTTACCGTAGCATACAAGAAGATGTGTCTAAAATTTTAGAATTTTGTGCTCTAATTCTTTATGTGGAGATCCGTTAGCAGTGGTAGTGATAGTCACTATAGCATACAAATCAATTTTCATTGTGAGATATTGCAGCTTCCACTTTTCACTTGACATGGTGCCAAATCCATGTGCAATCCCAATGTAATTTGGGTGGATTAAATGTCTTCTATAAAATGTGATGTAGTTGCACTGTTATTGTGTTGATATCCATCACTTCTGCCTAAGGATTGTATTTTCTTAAAACTATATAAATACGTGCTAAATGGGCCCCACATATTTGTTTTTTAAAGTGTGCTTGAGAAAATTTCTTGCATTGAGACATGTTCGACGGAAGGAGCCACTTGAGACATCACTGTAGAGGGAGGAGCCATGGTGTGGAGTTTCCAAGGTAGCATGGATGATAGTAATGTTTTACTATTTAGAGAGCTCGATGTTCGCAACTATTTTGGATATGGTTCCATGCTCGATTTTTTTTCAAACTCTGTGTGAAAACCATATAATATTAATGGGGGCTATTTTCTCTATGTGCCTAACTCCTTTTTTTTTATTTAGTGGGGCATTTATTTAAAATTGAGGGGAGTTTTATTTAAAAAGGAATGATTACTTTTTTTCTTGATATGTGTATTGGCTGCCTCATTGGCCATATGGGATTTTTTAAAGGGGACACACACATTTTCTAAAATAGGAAGTGAAAAGAGTCACATAACCTCTTAATTTTATTTTTCAAAGTTGATGGCCCACATGGCCCATGTAATTTTCCCTGCGAGAAAAATTGAGGAGTCTATTTTTATTATGCTTGAGTGTGATGCCAGGAATATGATATTCCTAAGGTTTATTTTTTCTTCCTAGAGAGGCATGCTGTTGTTTTGCCCATGGATGGAGGACTTATTCATATTCAACTATAGATATTTTTATAGTCGTTGGAAAGACATTTTTGAGCCAGACCTAATGGTGAGGTCCATTTTTAGTTTTGAGACTATTTTCTATGATGTTTTTAGGCTTGAATATTATTGTATTCTAGAGTGCATTTTTGGTTGAACCCGACACTCTATGTAAGTGAACCTAGTATCTAGTATTCTCCTCTATCTCACTTGGCGGATGCAGCGGTTGGTTACCCATGCATTCCGGTAAGATGAGGTGATTACCATAAGGACACTTACTATAGAAACTATAGACATAGACACCCTAGAATCTATCCGAAGTATTTTTTGGATGAACTTCTGAAGACTATAGATGAAGACACTTTAGAAGATTATATTCTTCTTTCTTCTTCTTCTCCTCCACATTTGGATTCTATGGATCATTTTTTGTATTTCATGGCTCATTTTTCTATTGTATTAAGGTGCATTTTCGATAGATACCGACACCTTATAGATTGAGTTCACCATGAGGGGGGATAATATTCATGGTGAATCTAGTCAGTGACCTACGAGAGGTAACATCCTCTAAGGATGACCTACAAAGGCAACAGACATAGAATTGGTTGACACTGAGGCACCCATGATGACCTTGAGGCACTTAGACAATTGACCCAATGGCAACATATCCATGGAAGTGATTGACCTTGAGGCAACAAACCAAGATATATACACCGTTGATATAGCATTATTCACAATAATAATGCTAGAATTATAGTACACATTAAGGGGGAATGTTAGAATTATATAATGTGCACTATGCCTCTTGACACTTGTCATATTTATATGACACTTGTCATGTCATCAAATAGGATTATGCCTATATATTGTAACCTACTCCATGTATAATATATCTCATTAGTTTTATTCCTAACAGATCAGAGTAAAATTAGAAAAGAGATAAAGTCATTTTATCATAATATTCTAGGTTCAGAGGAGATTGAAGTTCTTAATGATAAACTTCTTCAAGATGTTCCTTTAGTTATTACGAATGAAGATAATAGGAAATTAGTGGAGCCTATTACTCTAGAAGAAATTTATTTAGCTCTTTTCTATTTTAATAAGGATAAATACCTAGGTCCAGATGATCTCTCTGTAGATTTTTACCAACATAATTGGGATATAGTGAAGGATTATTTATTGGTGGTAGTGGAATAGTCTAGGGTAAAATAATACATTCCTTATAAAAAATGCAACTTATCTTACCCTAATTCCTAAAAATAGGATGCTGAATTATTTGATTCTTTGAGACCCATAAGCCTATGTAATATGGCATCTAAGACTATTTCTAAAGTGATGGCAAATAGATTAAGGCCATTGTTAGACAAAATTATTTAAGAAATGCAAGAAGGATTTGTGAAAGGGAGACAAATTATAGATGGGATTATAGTAGCTCATAAAGTTATACATTCAATAGCTTCAAGAAAAGAGAAAGTTATGATCTTAAAACTTGATATGAGTAAAGCCTATGATAGGGTTAAATGGGATTTTATTTTTGTAGTTTTAGATAAGTTTAGTTTTGGGAAGAAATGAGTTAAATGAATTAAAGCTTGTATCTCTAAAATTTCTTATTCAGTGTTGGTCAATGGGTTAGTGATAGAATCCTTTAAATTCAAGATATATCTTATACAAGGAGATCCTCTATCTCCTTATGGGGGGGGGGGGGGGGGGGGGGGGGGGGGGGGGGGGGGGGGGGGGGGGGGGGGGGGGGGGGGGGGGGGGGGGGGGGGGGGGGGGGGGGGGGGGGGGGGGGGGGGGGGGGGGGGGGGGGGGGGGGGGGGGGGGGGGGGGGGGGGGGGGGGGGGGGGGGGGGCCTTGTTCATTATTATGGATTTTATTTTGAGTAGGAACTTAAAGAAGCATTACAAATATGGGCTTATAAGTGGGCTTAAGGTTAGTAATAACATTGATAACATCACCTATCAACAGTTTGTAGATGATGCAACCCTTTTTGAAAGGGTAAGGATAAATGAGTCTAGAGCTTTGAATAATTTTTTAAAAGAGTATGAAATATCTTCAGGGTAAAAATTTAATATGACTAAATCCAAGATTTACTTTCTTAACACTCTTGCTAATATCAAAGAAAGAATTTATAGGTTGCTTCAAATGGAGGAGGCAAATTTACCAACAACTTATCTAGAGATACCTTTATTTGAGGGGATAATGAGGATAGATATATAGAATCTAGTTATTAGTAAAGTTTAAAATAAACTTCTAGTTTGGAAAGGTAGATGGTTATCATTAGCAAGAAGAGTGTAGTAAATTAAGTTAGTCTTACAAGCCATTCCAATATATTATATGTCATTGTATTTATACCAAAAGAAGTTGAAAAAAGTTTAATCTATATTATGCAAAAAAATTTATGGTCAGGTTCACATGATAAAAGAAAAATTCCTTTGGTGAATCGAAGCAATTTGTGTGATGATAAAACTAGGGTAGGTCTTGGTTTAAGAGTTCTTATAGATGCAAACTTCACTCTTAGGGGAAAAGTTATATGGAGATTTTACAAAGAGAGTCAAATACAATGGACAAGAATTCTTCTAAGTAAGTATGTTAATCCCAATGACCCAAGTTTAATATTTATTGTATTCTTCCTTCCAAATGGTTCTACTCTTTGGAATGGTTTTAAAAAAATTATTGATATTATGATTAAAGGGTTAATATTGGTGGTGGGAACTGGAGAAAACATTTCTATTTGGATGGATACTTGGTGTGATATAAAACCACTCAATTTAGATCCAGTTTTAAAAACTTGGATGAGATTGCTTAAAGACAAATTCGGTGATAGGATTTCAAATATTTTGTACAAGGATCGAGAAGGTAGATACAAATGGAAAGAATATTATTTTTACAAGTATACAATACATTGATGCTAGGAGGCAATTTAGTAGAAAGATAATAACTATGACTATTTCGAGGGGTGCTAAGGATAAATTGATTTGGGAGTTGAATAGCTCAGAAGAATACACAACAAGAAGTGGATATGATGTTCAACACCAACATAATAATAATACCACTAGAATATGGAGAGATATTTGGGATTGCCCAAGCATTCCTAAAATCAAAATTTTTGTTTTCCTCGTAGGTCATAAAATAATTTTATGCTGGAATAACTTTATGAAAAGGGGTTTTCATGGCCCCTCTCAATGTCTTTTCTATAATAAGGAGGAGGAGAGTATAGACCATCTCTTGGGACATTTATCAATAGTTTGGAATCTATGGCAATGGATTCTTAATATTTTTGGTAAATGAATGGTGATGGATATTAGAATTGAAGATTGGTTAGAGCAATGAAAGAGAACTTATAAAAGTAAGACTTTACAGATAATATGGGATATATAAAAAGATACAATACTTTGGACTATATGGCTAGAAAGGAATAAAATAATATTTAAATGAAAGGAAAGTAATTTAGAGATTATGAAAAAAATATATGTTTAGCCATAAAGGAATCTAAACCAACCCTATCAACTCACCCAATCCCTAATTTGGAAGCAAATAGTCTTGATATATGGAGTCAAGTCATTAAATGGAATTATGATGTTGGGTACAAGAGAAGCAAAAATAAGACAAATAATATAAAGTGGAAACCACCAGATGTGGAGTGGGTTAAATTGAATTTTGATGGAACATCTAAAGGAAATCTAGGACCAATAGGAGGAGGAATAATTAGAAATAATAGAGGAGATATTTTATCACATTATGCTTTCAATAGTGGATTTAGGATAAATAATGAAGTTGAAGCTTGTAGCTTTGGAAGGGTTAAAATTATGTAAACAAATGAAATGGAATAGAGTATGAATGGAAGGTGATTCTCTCATAGTAATAAATGCAATTTTGAAGAAAGCAAAGGCTCAATGGAACATACAAGAAATAATTGTGGAAACTAAAGATCTTGCTAAAGAGTTTCAAGAAATCACATTTACAAATATATTAAGGGAAGGAAACAAATGTGTAGATAAGCTAGCCAATAGAGGGATTTTGATTGAGGATCATGAAGTTAAATTTTCCTTTCCATGGTTAGAGGAAGTAGAAAGTTTAGTTGAAGTTGACAAAAAATGTTGATTGCCTAAATCAATTAATTATTAGGATTTACTTTAATATTTTCCATTGGTAATATATGCTTTATTTTATAACAATAATGTGTTTTCATTTAGACTATTTATTATCATTTTTGTGGTTGCACTTGTGTTTCAGGAAGGAAACTAGCAATCCAAATTTGGTAAAGTGGACTATGATAGTGCGATGTTTTGGAAATATCACTCTACTAAAATGCAAGGCATAGATAG
The DNA here is from genome assembly GCA_028583015.1 of Wollemia nobilis. Classification (NCBI taxonomy): domain Eukaryota; kingdom Viridiplantae; phylum Streptophyta; class Pinopsida; order Araucariales; family Araucariaceae; genus Wollemia; species Wollemia nobilis. Next base: position 99,949 of record JAQPPZ010003818.1, on the reverse strand, counting down.
TAGAGGTGAAGTTTTGGTATTGTGAAGGATGCTATAGAAAATATTAAGAAATATGCTAAATTCTAGAGTAATTGTATTCATACATAAATTTGAAAAGTTATAGAAAATGAAAATCAAGAATTCAAACATTTTATGTAAAATGATGTATGTTTCTAGCTATACCATCTCAATTGAGATGAGAATAGTATCTATTTGTAAACTCTCAAGCTCTAAAGAAGAAAGATGTAATTTTTCAAAGGTGGGAAACCTTAGTACAAACCCTTATTATCTAGAAAAAAAATTATAATCATATAGGGGTATCTCCTTTCTAGTTAGTGTTGCAACATGGACAAATAAAATTATATAATTTGTTATATTTGAATGTTGTAACTTAAACATTTATCAGTATTATATGTGAAAGGAAAGGATTTCTATAATATTTACATATCCTATAATTGTTAGTATTAAATTTTAAATAAAATTTATTATATTTTAAAAATATTATTAATATTATAATTATATCAATATTTATTTTAGATAAATAAAACTATATTCATATTTGTATTTCTCTTAATTAGTTAGAGTTGTAAAGGGAACACATATGAGTATATTAATTTTCATATCTGTATGTTGTAACTTAAACATTTATTATACTATGAAGATATTTGGAGTTTTTTTATTTAAGAAAGACATCAACATTTATTAAGGTTTAAAGATGTTTATAGCTTTCATTTTTTTTAAATAAGAAATGATAATTGTTTTCAATATAAGGTATAAAATCCATCAACATTACAATTAGCATCAATTTATTTTGAACAAGAAGGTTGGTGGTCTTTAGAAAAAACAAACACCACATCAAAATTTAAACATAACTTTGCTTAATACATTTGTTATATTGTTAAACAAGTAAAACACTTCATAAATCACGTATAGAAATAAATAAACACTTATTATTGTTCTAGCAAAAGATAGTAAAACAAATAAACTTAATTTTGAGTACCTCAAACAAAATTATTTCAATAACATGTTGGATGGATTTTTGTTCCAAAATTTGATTGTATCACCCTTTTGGTCATTTTGTGCTCATAACTAAAATCATATATCCTCCTCATTTTTAAAATTTCACATTTATTTATATTTATTTATGATTTTATCTATATTTTATGGTTTAGATTTTGAGTATGATTTAAATTTTATGTTGTAGTAATTGGTGTTCTTAAAGATACAAACCCATCCTATTTATTTATATTTGTTGTCGACCATATATTTCATATATAGTATACTATGCATTATATAATAAATTAAAATGTTTTTAATATAATACATTAAATAATAATAATAAAATTTCAAATAGGTATCTTTTAATTAGTTGTATTTTACCACTCTTAAAGGTGATAGGCTATAAAAAATTGACATGGTTGTCCAATTTCCATTTTATAGATGGTCTCCCTAACAAATTTTAGTCTTCTTGTTAACCATAATAGTATAAACATTATGTATCAATTTTTATTATTATGTGTGAAGTGTAACAATTCCACTATTTTTTATTGGTACATATACAAAAATGTTGTCATGATTTGTATGGTTTCCTCCTCTTATATATACATTGATTTAACAATTCCTTTTCCATTCGTGTATAGTGATTGTGTGTTTTTCATCAAGTGGGTTTTCCTTGTATTGACCTTGGCCTCTCAAGTCCTAATTTTAGTTCATGTAGTGTTTCATGTATGTATTCCATTTGTATCCATTGATCCTTGGTTCCTTTATCCCATCAATTCCCATCGAACCTTTTAAAATAATCATTTAATTAGTGCAATAAAGGTTTTATTATGAATTTGAAATTTATTATTAAGTTTTTTTTTAGTATTATTACGAAAGGAGGGTTTTGAAAGGAATCCCTCAACCTTTTACATCAAATCCCCCATGGGAGATAGACCATAAAACATAATTGTGCAAAACAACCACCCTAGCTCAGAAGAAAGGACACAAAAGACAAACATAAACACCACATGGAAACATTGCCAACACAAAAAACAAGAAGGTGGATCCATAAACCAAATAGGAAAAGTAGAGGTAAGATCAACAATGAGATAGCTCTGGATTTCCACCAAGGAGTATTTGAAACCCGACTGCCACAAAGGATAGAGTCAAAATGAGCACCATTCTTCTAGTTTGAATTTGAACAAGAGCAATTATTGAAGGATGTGAATGACACTAGCTGCCCATAATAGATGTGATGAATAATTATTATCATCAAGCAGAATATAGGCCACCAATGAATGAGATGAACATCACAATCATAGGGTACAATATTCTAACAATTCAAATTATAATAAGTGCTAGCACTTTAAAAATAAAGGTGATGTAACATACTAAAATGCCATTGATCAGATTCCTAACAAAATTTAAGAGATTTATACATTAAGAGGATTTAGGAGATCCACTAGGAAGTTATTTCTCCACACTGTAAATCTAGGAAGGTGGGTTTCAAGATTGGCCAAAAAGTCAACAAATGAATTACCCTCCCTCAGAATATGTGTCACCCTGAATTGATTTAAACCTTGGAGGTACCTTCTCGACTCCCACATCATATTTACAATATTCTAGCTTGGATCAATAGTGGAATTAAGAATATTAATCACATTCTTTGAGTCCCCTTCAATCTTAGCATTCAAATATCCCAAATCAGCCAGGAGTTTAATGCCTTGGAAAGTGGATTAGGCCTTCACAAAGTGGGAAGTTTGGGATGATAAATGCTCATAATATGCCACAATAACTTTTTCCATGTTGTTCCTAATGATGTCACCCATCCTTTCAATCATGGGATTGCCTTTTGATGCCCCATTGAAGTTCAATTTGATCCAACCAATGGGAGGGGCGACCATCTCACATTATTCCTTGGATTCAGTACAGGAGGCCTAAGGTCAAACCTTGGGAAAGCCCAAATTAGCTTCCAATAGAACTTTAGTAGGAAATATCTTCAGGCAATTTCTCCCTAGGAAACGCATTGGTAACATTCTCAATTGAACTCCACAAGATTTTGAGACCTATTCTAAGAGCATCTCTTTTATAGTTTTTAAAAGCCCTAGCATTTTGTTCTTTCCAAATGCCCAAAAAATATGTGGTAGGAGGAAGATCCATATGTACTTTAGAGGAGGGGCATTCAAGGGGGAGGTCCATTGCATAATAAAATTTTCCAAGAAATTAGGCAACACCCACTGCACCCCTAACTTATCCAGAATGTAGAGAAAAACATCAAAAAAGAAGGGACATAAGAGCAACAAATGAGTAGATGACTCCCAATCAGCTTCACTAAATAGAATAATAAAATTTACTATAATAGAACCATGAATAGATACCATCCCAAAATAATTAGTGTTTATGTGTGTGATAGTCACCATTGACATCATCCTTTTACCAAGTAAAATATTATGCACATAGGTCAACAACTTACTAACATATGACATCATACAAAATATTTACGCAACTATTAATTATGTGAAAAAAACTAAAAATAGAATTAATACACAACCATAACAAAATGCCCAAATTGTATAAGAATTCAAAATGTAATACAATTACACAACTATTTACAACTAACTTACCATAAATTTCAAGTTTAAAAATAATAATAGTTACTATCATATAACTAAATGAAATACAAATATATATTATAAATAGATTACATTAATATTAAATTTATTATTTATGTAAATAAAGATATTGCATTGAATTTATTTTTAATCTAAAATATAAAAATTGTTTTCATGTAAACATTCTCTCTTTTTATGTTACTTTTTATCATTTTAAAGCATTAAAGTTGAATTAATAAAATTGAAATTCAAATCAATACTATGATGCTATAATAAGGTTATTGGACATTTTGTTAATACTACAAGTTCATGTTCTTTTCCATTAATAAGCATATTATTTTGGATATGTTAAGGTTTAAATTTGGAAAATTATGATCAACATTTCTTGGTATTTAATTACCATAAAAGGATATAAGAATTATATATGGGACTCAATATTTTATAAAATGAAATCATGTTTGATAGGATAAAAATGAAAAAAACATGTCCACCTCAGTTAGAAGGCTACCACTTATAAGTTAAATTTTCTTAATTTTTTGAAATTGACATCAAGTTTTAGCTATTGTAAAAGGGGTATGCATTAATATTTAGGAATCACCCTACCTATCTCATGTTTGATAGACTAGTCTCTTTAGTCATGACAAGAAACATTGATTCTCATTGTAGTTTCACCAGACACCAAGCTCCAAGAATATTTCCATTGTGTTGAAGGAAGAGGCTATGGGGCTTACCAAAATACAACCCCTAAATTAATGACTTATATGGTTGGGCCTTCAAAACCTTATGAAAAAATTAGTATTTTACAATCCCCCTCATATACCATAGTAGGAGTCACTCCAACCTATACCCTAGTGTTGGTTCCATTGGATCTTATTCAAGTTGATCAAAGCAAGGACTAACCATCCTAGCTATGTTTCATAGTCACAAAAGGTCAATAGATTGAATCAATACTATTTGGATTCCTAGCAAGAGGTATTTCTCTATCCATACTCATAAGACTATGTTACACTCTAAATATACACATGATACCACTTTCAATATTACCAATAGGTATATTTATATGAATTTGATAATTTAAAGAGATTTCCTATGGAAGAATATGAGGAAAAATTTAGGTTTATTTTTTATGAGTGGAGTAGGATTTGAAAAGGAAATAATATTAAAAGAAGCACTTACAAAATTACAAATTTATGAGCTTACAATCAAGGGAAAAACATGATTAAAAATTATTCAAATATCAAGGAAAATACTCGAAAAAACTTGCTTCAATAATATTTTTTTTTAAAGCGAAAAACCCCTTGCGGGGTTGCCTTGGTATAAGAGACCACGAACAGGGGGTTCTACACCGTCAAAGTCACCGGGGTCGCACCAAATTATCAATTGGATTTTGGGTACCCAATTCAGCTTTTTGGTAGGGTGGAGATTCAAACCTAGGACCTCCATTGGAGGATTGCCCTCTCCTCTCCAACTCACCTACAACACCTGGGTAACTTGCTTCAATAATATATAGGTTATATGTATGCTATAAAATTGTTAAGGAAATAAATCCTGCATAAGGGTTTGATAACATGGAACTTCATATTAGAGAGTTTAGAATTGATGAAGAAACATATTAGTTTGATATTAAATAAGCGTATTTTATAATTGTTTGTTCTAATACTTTGTTGAAGCCTTATCCTTGTATTTTTATCCAACATGACAACCACTTCTTAGGCTTTCTTAGCTTGTAGATATTCAAATGTTAAAAATTATATTGAGGAGAGCAACAAATCCAAATCATGGATATCTACTTGCAATTTAGTTACTAGAAGGGAAATTAAACAAATAGTGGATGGTATTTAAATGATGATTCAAGAGTCATACTTTACCATTTTTTATTTGGAAGGATGATTTGGTTTGGAATCTATCATAATATGGTGATACTTAGTTATGTTATGATCTAAGGATCTTCAACAATCATAATTTTCTACTTTTAATAGTTTTTTCTTGGAATAATGTTTAGTAACTTTAGGTACTTATTAATGGCTCAATGTTCCTTTGGTTAGTAGTCTAAATCAATATTCATATGGTGAGAGTATATAAAGAAGAAAATATCATCAACATTTTTATATGTGCATTTCATAAGAGTTACCTAGAAACATCAAACAAATTACTTGTTAATTATCTCTTTGCTTACACAGTTTCAAGTTTTGTTTTTGAAAATATGGAAATATATTAGATAGCTCCATCAACATAGAAATAATTTATGTAATATTTAGATTCTATTATGTTAAATATAAAGTATTATGGATTATATAAAGGATAGATCTTTTCATTATTCATTAGAATATATAGATTGAAAGGAACAACTAGATTTTTAGAAAAAAAATTGCGGAACATTTATACACATGATGATCATAATTATATGTCTCAAGTATAAGAAAATATGGGCTATCCTCTTAGTTATAGGAATGGAATATACATGCAAGGGTCATATGCAATAATGTAGTTAAAATAAAATATCTATAGGGGTCTATAGTAAAACAAAAAAAATATTTAATTTGGGTTCATCATAATTAAATTTAGTGGTGTTTAAAAAGGAAATATAGGGAAAGCTGGTAGAAGTGGTGTTTTATAAAATAACTTGAAAAATATTATTCTCACTTAATTAGAATAATATTGTAATAGCTACCCATAGGATAGAGTACTTCTTATAAGGATCAAGATTGCAATTGGAAAAGGATAAAGTCATATTCATATTGAGGAGAATTCATAAATTATTCTTGATTTTGACAAGAAATATGAGTGTGGGGATTGGATAAAAAATATCATTACTTTATATGTCCATCAACTATTATTAGAGGTAATATCTTGAAAATATCAATATAGCTATAAAGAAGCAAATAGAGTAGTAGACAATTTATCCAATCATTATGTTAATCTTCATCTTGGCCAAATTTAAATTTTAGAAGGTAATTCAATGAGGGAGATTTTATCTATTAGTTGAAATAATATTAAGTATTTGCCTATAACAACATATCATATTGAGGAAGATAAATAATATTTGTTATATAGAAATCCAAACTAGATAGTGTAATTATTTAGCAACAAATGCTTCGGGAGGTCTAAGGTTCAAACTATGGGGGGTGGGTATGTGGTGGTTGTGTGTTAAATTCCCTATTGATAAGCATAGCTCTAGTCTTTACGAGGGGTCATGGTTGGGAGGAGACTGATCAGCCCTATGCATTGGTTGTAGGGGTTTATCACACTAACTAAATAAAAAAAAATTAACAAAAAATGTAATATTTTATTATTTTATGAAAGTGGTCCCACAAAGAAACATCATATTGCTTATTAAAATTAATAAATTTAAATAATAAAAAATTATGTGCATATATCATTCTTTGAAAATCTAATTTTAATGTATTATGTAATTATTAATACTTTGTCCTAGTTATCAAGTTTTATAATTATATATTTTTTTATTGTTTGAAGGAAGGGGTTTTGAAAGGATCCCCAAAATGTTTACAATAAAAGCATCCCAAAAGAGACTATATCTAGGAGAAAAATAGAGAACAAATTAAGCAGGAAGACATTCTTCATAGGACTATTTAAAAAGGAGACCAAAGAAATATTGAAAAGGGATTCCTGCCTAAACAAGAAAATCTCACTCCAAAAAAAAATAGAAAATTTGAATCCAAGGGAATATTTGTAGAATTACTACAACAAAGATTACCACACAATAATACAAAATTCAAAACAAAGCTTCCCACCCAGGAAACATTTCAAATTGATATTTGAGGTTGACTCAAGAAAGAAATAACCAAAACAACAATCGAGAAGTAGATTTCTAGAACCAAAAAATTAAGAAATTTTTCCATCCATGTGCCTTTTAAGGAGAACACGGGACCCTCCTAGCCCCTTATGATACTTATTGGAAATTGGGTATCAAGGGAAGGTTTTATCATAAAAAAGGATCTCCCTAGCATGCCCAGTTTCAAAATAAACATTTGATTAAAATTGAAAATAAAGTTTCTCACATTAGAGAGACTTCATGTAAAGTATTTTAGGAAAAACAATGAGGCCCTTAATTCAATAGGGATCCCTTCGACACCAAGAAACCAAATTTAAAGAATTACAAAAAAAGGGTCCCATACGGGGGAAACTACACAACCAAATTAGAAACATAGAATATCGATGAGGAGAAACTACATCAGTAATTCAAAAAAAATTGAAAAAGAGTTTTACATCCAAGGAACCTTCTCTAGCAATCTCCTAGGACACAAGGAACCTTGGAATATGCCTTCCCATATATTATAGCTCAAAATAGAAGGGCCAAAAAACTAGCAAGAAACTACAAACAAAGAAAGCCCTTTATCTTAACCATGCAGATCAAAATAAAACATATGGGTTGGATGCAAAGATTCCTAAAAAATATATGAACCACTAACACACATCCACCATCTAGGAGGCCCCTCTAAACGCTTGACCAAGAATCCATAACCAAAAATCCTCTACTACCAGTGTGAGAGCACAAGGTCCCCCCCAAGACAAATCAAACCTATACAGAACAAGGTTCAATGGAACAAACTCCTCATAAAATTAAATATAGATCCCTATCCCCCCAAGAGTCTTCCTAGGAAACCATCACTAAAACCCCTCTACTAAAATCATCATGAAATAACTTGGTCTCTCCCTTGATGAGACTAAAAATACTATAGAGAAAGGCTCACTGAAACTCCCTTAATAGATGAGCAAGGGACCAAGGCTATCTAACCAAGAGGCAACCTCTAGAACTTCTTTGTGGTCATCGTGAAAGCCCATGGTCTCTCTCCAAAAAAAAAAAAAAAAAAACATAGAGAAAAGAGACCATCAAAACACCTCTCAAATAGACTACATACAGCCCCACAACCCCCTTCCACCATTTCCTGACTAGGAGGTCATCCTTAAAACCCTTTATCTGCATCATGAAAGTGCTTGGTCTCTGTTAGGATTAAATAATAAAATGTGAGAAATAATTAAATACAAAAATAAAACATAGAAGAATACAATAATACAAGAGACACAAATTTACATGGTTCACCCAATATGGGCTACATCCATAAAATAACTAGGCCTTTTATTCCATCCAAAAAATAAAGGGATACAAACTACAGTAGATCCCTTGTAACTTTCTCTTCGCTCTATCATTGTCAATTATAATATGCTCTCTCTCTAATTCAGCCACCACACAAAAACCTCTTTATAAAATAGAGTTACAATTTAGTTTAAAAATTCCCACTTAAAATCCATCGTTTGATTTGTCACCTAATAATAAATGGTCCAAATTTACAAAGGGAAAAAACATCTATTTTTGGCTTTGGGGGTGCTGCCCCCAAAACCCTTGCCAAGGGAGGGTGGCAATACAAGTAGGGGGGGTGATTCCCCCCTACATACTCCCATTCGTGGAGTGGGTCTAAGTGTGACTAAAAACAAGACCTCCAAATAATCAAGTTCCACAACCAATAATCTTCCACTTGGAGACTGATCACATCAACTTCATTGCTACTACACCTGCTAGACTATAATTCAAATTTGGACCTGGAAATTTGTTCACCTTTATTGTCATGCTTGAAGACCAACTAAAACTTAGTAAGAAATCAATTTCTCCTTGGTTACTACCTTTGTTAACATGTCCATAGGATTTTGGCTAATGTGTATCTTTTCTAGATTCAACTATCCATCTTCCAAAATTGATCGTATGAAATGGTACTTGGTCTATATATGTTTAGTCCTAAAATGGAATGCTGAATTATTTGCAAGATGAATGGAACTCTGAATATCACTATATAATATGTTATTCTCCTTATTATTTCCCAATTCCTCCATAAACCTCTATAACCAAAACATATTTTTACTAGCCTCTGTAAAAACAACATACTCTACATCCATTGTTGAAAGTGCAACAACCTTTTAAAATTTTGAAACTCAACTTACTGCATTTCCACCTATAGTAAATACATATCCTATGGTACTCTTTCTACTATCTATATCAACTACCATATTTGTATCAATTTATCCCTATAAAACAATGTTAGTACTTCCAAAACATAATATGTGAGTGATAATACCTCTTAAATACTTAAGATTCCACTTCACTACTTCCCAATACCTTTTTCCTGGGTTGCTCATAAACCTGCTCACAACTCTCACTATAAGTGTTATATCTGTCCTTGTGCACACCATCACATGCATCAAACTGCCAACTGTTGATAAATAAAGAACCTTGGAAATGTAGTCTATCTCCTCCTATATCTTAGGACACATCTCTTTAGTCAGTTGAAATGATTGGCTAGAGGTGTACTAACAGGTTTTGCATCCTACATATTAAATATTTTCAACACCTTCTCAATGTACTCACCCTGAGACAATATTAATTTATGATTTTTCCTTTATCTTGTTATTCTCATACCAAGGATTTTCTTTGTAGCATCCAAATCCTTCATTGCAAATTAATTTTCTAATTTTCTTTTGAGCACATTTATATCTTGCATGTTAGACCCTACAAAAAGCATGTCATCTACATACAATAACAAGATAATATAGTTATCATTATCTAGTATTTTAAATAAACATAGTGGTAAGGATAAAATTTACTATATCTTTGTCCTATCATAAACCTATCGAATTTTAGATACCACTTCCTTGGAGCTTGCTTTAGGTCATACAAGATATTTTTCAATTTACATACTAACTCATCCTTACCTTTGACCTCATACCCCCGTGGTTGCTGCATATAAATATCTTCCTACAAATCCCCATGGAGAAAAGTTGTTTTTACATCTAATTATTCAAGATGAAATTTTTTTGTAGCCACTAGACTTTAAATAGTTTTAATTGAAGTCATTTTAACAATAGGAGAAAAAATTTCATCATAATGTATACCTTTCTTCTATGCAAAACCCTTTACAACATGTCTAGCCTTATACCTCTTTTTTAGCTCCATCTTCTTCCTTCACCCTATAAACCCATTTATTCTTCAATTATTTTTTTCCTAAAAGCAATCGAACCAAATCCCAAGTCTGGTTATGTACCAAAGAGTCCATCTCCTCTTTCATGCCTTGCTCCCACTTCTTTCTAGTTTCCACTTGCATTACTTTTTCATATGTTTATGGTTCACTAGAATCAATCAATAATACATAATACAATGAATGAGAGTAATGATCAGGGGGTCTACTTAACCTAGTAGATCTTATAACAACACTTGTAGGAGTTTGAGGTGCTTGCTACTACTATTATTGAATAGTTTGATTTTCTATCACCTTTGGAGTTTCACTTTCTATGACTTCATCAAGCATTATGTATTTTGTGTTTGCCTTGTTTATTTCTCTGCAACTTATCTTTATACATGACCTTCTCATTGAATACCACATCTCTACTCCAAATTATTTTGTGATTTTCATAATCCAAAAAGTGATAAATAAAATTATTAACTCCATATCTAATTAAAGTACACTTCTTAGACTTTGCCGCAAGTTTTGTTCTATTTTATTTATCAATATGAGCAAATTATTAACAACTAAAATTAAAAAATGAGTAATTAACATGTTTACCTATCCATACCTCTTATGGAATACCACCATCCAGGGAACTTGGAGGTCCTACTTTTTATCAATTAAACAATAGTATCCACATCATCTACCCCAAAATGTAAGGGCAATCCTACATGTAATTGTATATGCCTAGCACGTTCTATGATTGTGCTATTCATCCTTTCTAACACATCATTTTATTATGGTGTTCTTGGAACCGTATTCACTCTATGAATCCCATGGTATGAAAAATAAATATCAAACTCCTTGTTGTAGTATTCTCCTCTATTATATGATCTAAGACACTTCAAATTATTTCATGTCTCATTCTCAATCAAATCTTTTTATTTCTTATAAATATCAAAGACATCATATTTTTGTCGAATACAATAAACCCAAGTTTTTCTATTTGCATCATCAATAAAAGTAACATAATAATGAGAGCCACCAAGATATGATGTCTGAGCTGGTCCCCATACATCTGTATGCACAAGCTCTAACTTTTCACTCTTCTTTTCCTTCTCAAATTTGAGAAATTTGACTCTTTTATTTTCCACAAAGATAGTGTTCACAAAAGTCCAAATCAGCCTGCTTCAAACTTGGCAATAAATTCCTTGAGTGGAGAATTTGCATCCCCTTCTCACTCATGTGCTTAAGCCTATGATGCCACAAAATTGTATCCATTCTTGTAGAAGCTAGAGTAATAGAGAGATCAGTATTACTAGTACATACATACAATGTACCTTCCTTATTTTCTTTTGCTAATATCAATAATCCTTTAGTAACATTCCACAATTTTTTTGTGAATGTAACTCTATAACCTTCATTATCCAATTGCCCTATTGAAATTAGATTTCTTCTCAAATCATGAATATGTCTTACCTCTTTCAACAACCATTGGTTTCCATTTGGTAATTTTATCTGTATCTTACCCATTCCAATAATTTTACATGGTTGATCATCACCCAAATAAACCTATCTAAAATCAACTTGAACATAGTCTAGAAAATATTTCCTATGGGATGTCGCATGATATGAAGCCCTTGAGTATAACACCCAACAATCATTAATATTATATAATAAAATAATTAACTTGTAACACATCACTTGCTACATTTGCTTCTTGATTATTATCCTATTTTTAATTTCCCTTTTTATATTTTTGAGACCAACAATCTCTTTTTAGGTGTCCTTTCTTCCCATAGTGCCAACATTTCAACCTAACCATGGTTGAAATTTTACATGGTTGATCATCACCCAAATAAACCTATCTAAAATCAACTTGAACATAGTCTAGAAAATATTTCCTATGGGATGTTACATGATATGAAGCCCTTGAGTATAACACCCAACAATCATTAATATTATATAATAAAATAATTAAAGTATCTTCCAACACATCACTTCTACATTTGCTTCTTGATTATTATCCTATTTTAATTTCCCTTTTTATATTTTTGAGACCAACAATCTCTTTTCAGGTGTCCTTTCTTCCCATAGTGCCAGCATGACCAAGTGATTACAACTTTCTGGTAATGAGCACAAGATCAAAAGAGACCTAACCTCATAATCAAAGTTTACTTCTACAAAAATTAACTAACTGGTAACCTTATTAAACTCATTTAAATGATCAGTAACATACCCACCTTATGACATCTACATATTAAATAAATACTTCATAAGAAATACCTTGTTCAAAGTTGAGGGTTTTTCATATAGTTTAGCTAGTTCCTTCATTAGATACTCAATTATATTTTCCTTTGAAATTTTGAAGGACATCGACACTACCATGCATAGTCATATTGTTTCTAATGCCTTTCTATTAAGAACTTCCCATTATTTGTTTGAAAATTTCATTGGTTTCTTTGCTATTCCACCTAATGGTGGGTAAAAATACTTTTGATATAGATAGTCCTCCATTTTCATCTTCCATGGCTGGTAATTTTATCCATTAAACTTATCAATCCTAAACCTATAATATTCTACCATTGCTCCCACTTGAACTTGGAAACCCTCCTTTCAAGCACATTTTTAAAACCCTAGGCTCTGATACCAGTTGTTAGGACTATATAATAAAATGCGAGCAATAATTAAATGTGAAAATAAAATATAGAAGAATACAAGAGACACAGATTTATGTGGTTCATCCAATATGGGCTACGTCCATTGAGAAAATAACTAGGCTTTTTATTCCATCCATAAAAATGAAGGGAAAAAACCTACAACACATTTGTTGTAAATTCCTCTTCACCATAAATTACAATATGAGCGCTCTCTCTCTCCAATTCAACTATTGCATGAAAACCTCTTTATAAAACAGAGTTACAATTTAGGGCAAAAATACCTATCTAGAAATTTGGCATTCGATCTATGACCTAATAATAAATGGTCCAAATTTACAAAGGAAAATAACATCTATTTTTTTCTTTGGGGGTGGTAGTGACACAAATAGGGGGTGATACCCCCTACACCCATCCTTCGTGGAGTGGTTCCAAGTGAGGCTAAAAACAATACCTTGAAATTAATTAGGCTCCACAACCAACAATATCTCCCTCAATACCAACTAGAACCATGGAGAAAAATACCACTAGACCATCTCACACATAAGATACGTAGATGATGAACCAACCTCCACAAAGATACTAATTATCTGCATAAAAACATGACCACGTTCACCAACCCAAAAAACACCAATAGAGTGAAAACAATGGAAATGAAAATGGATCATCTCCTAAGAAGCCCTAGGAGTGCCCAAGACCATATCTGGATATGGAGCTAGAGAAATCCTTAAATCAAGAGCCAGGGAAGGAGTTGGAAATTTGAAATGGTGGCCTCTCACCTATAGTGGGAGGTCTTTTGCTCCGTTCAGGACTCTACTTTAATTAGTTGTTACTAGTTATATATTTTATTTAATAAGTTGAATTTATTCCATGCATAAAATAATTTATTATAAATGTAAACATATTTAAAGTAATCTCTTTCTAATTGCAAAAATAATAATTTATTCTTATATAGTTGTGTGTATAATCATAAAACAAATAAGAGAGATTCATGATAACTATAGATGACACTTATTAATAATAACAAGAGAAACATGTCAATTCTCTCTTCATAGTAATAGAGAAATATAATAAATGGTATACACCATTACATACAAAAAAGAAGCTAGTATATTAATGGATATTCAAATCTAAATTACTTTATGTTAGTTAAAGATGTTTCATAGTAATATGTAATATATGGATTTTAAAAATGAAGATAACTAATTTATAAGCATTATAAAAGTAAATAAGTTATATTTATAAGGATATTACTTTAATAATCCTTAGTTATATATTGGTCTTGATTCGAAGGTTGTATAAAGTGTATAAGCTTTCATTCTAGTGGCTTTCAAATCAATGTAAATTAATATTTTTTACATAGTTCTATTGTTGTTATTTGCAATACATTTAGAAAAAAATGGAAGGAGACACACTACTTTGAAAGTATATTATATCATAAAACTTATAATATACAAAAATTATACATATATTAAAAGTTCCCTTAGATTTCAATAATGAGATAACCTTGCTAACAAATAAATAATCTTCCTAAACAAAAAAAAAATAGTTGGACAAGTGGGGGTATAAATACCAACCCATAATACATGTACCTATTTTCAGATGTAAATATTGATCATTGGATAGCAATATAATAATATAAATAATTCACCTTAAAAAGTGCTCAAGGGCCCATAGGGAAATATTAAAGTATCATAATACAATACTAGTCATGGCCTTTAGTGAAGATTATCACTTATTTAAAAATCTTCCACAAGATGAATAAAGGACATGGAGAGATACCCTTATATGTAATCACCTTTAAGGTATTATCTACCACACCAATATGCTTAAAAACTAAAAACAAATTACCTTAGGTATATGCTTGGTTTGGATTTCCATTGACTATTCTATTAAAGTTACATATACTAGTTCAACCATTCCCAAGTATATGAGTTTGTTGTATAGAATACATCCATATCTCAATATGCTTTATATGTTGATGTAGAATTGGATTGGAAACAAGCTTAAAGGTAATTTAGTTGTCACAAAAAAATATGAAATGGATATTCTAATTATCAACCTCATTAGTGGTATAATATCCAACTTTCATGAAATATTAAGATAACATGGACTATCATAAACAACATTAAGAGGCTAGTCTAGATCTAAGATAGAGCATAAAACCAATAGTATATTATTGTTGATTAAAAGGATTTTTCACCATAGTAGACCTATAGCGAAAGAGGATCTATAAGAAAATGAATGCCCATTGATAAGTACATATTATTTAGTGCAAAATATCCTTAGATATCATATAATTAATCTCATACAATACCTACATGCACCTAAAACAATAAATGATAGCATAACCAATATCTAACCAGGTGTGTGATAGATAGTAATGACCCTCAAAAGAGATCCATATTAAATAACATCAATCATTGGATTGTAATAACTAGTTGGATGCTTGTACCTTGAAGTAAAAATTACATGAATAGGCTTATGCTCCTACATACTTAACCACTACAAAATATCCAAGGTATATTTATGTTGTGGTAGAGTGATCCATGATGATGAATGATCAACTTGAATCCCCAATAAGTAGTTAAGAAGATAGAAATCCAACCCCTTAAATGTGTTTTGAATCCTTAGTATCATCTTCTAAATTATAGATGTTGATATCCCGATGATTGTCATCATTTGGATGTGCATTTCATAATTTACCTTTCACATATGGAAACCATAAATAAGAAAGAATGAATGTATCTTCATGTACCAAGCATGAGGCATCCACTTAATCCTATAGAAGGACTTCTTGAGTCTACAAACCAAGGGTGTGAGGACATCCATAAAAAATCCAAGCAACTATTACAAAATAAATCTCCTCCTAAATCTCCACATGAAGAAATAAACTATTGATATCCATTTTATGAATTTTTCAATGATGCAAAGTATCAATAGATTAATCATTGAAACAAAGTACATATCAGTCATAGGCACAAAATTATTTGAATAATCAAATCTTTCCTCTTCAAATAATATCTTAATAATAAGGTGTTCCTTATGCTCCTTGAATGAAGCATAAACCCTAAAATCGATCCTTTATATCCATTTATAACTTATCACATTCTTAGTCTTTGTAAAATAATCCAACTCCCAAGTATTATTCTTTATGATAAAATAACACTTTGGCTTCATTTCATCTTCCACCTAGGGTATCTCTTATCCTAAGAATAAAAAAAAAGGATTTCCAAATTCATCTACACTAGAGATCAAGGCCTAAGAAGTTGGGGGACTTTTATTATGTTCATCCTATAATATTGGATCCACAATCAAAAGAAGATTCTAATCTCATTTTCAAGTAGGATTATTCGTATTATGGTAAGTATCAAAAGACAAAGATATATCATTAGAAGAAGTGATTGTAGATATTTCCATGTCCTTAGTAATTGATACATCATCTAATGTGGTGGTACAAGTTATAGGAGGATCATATTCATCAAAATGTAAGTCCAAAGAGAAGAAGAAAATATATCTAGAACATCCATAGGGTTATAAGGATACTCATTAATAGCCATAGAAATAGTAGGACCATACTCATAAAGATTAGAATTAAAAATATCCAATGTAGAGAAAAATTTATTAGAGTGGGAGAAGAGACTTCAATACATGAAGGAATATGTCTAGAGGGACTCAAATAAGGGACTTGTATAAATTCCACATCATGCTAAGTATGAATATCTCAAGTGGATTGGCAAAAAAGGAAATAAGACTTTAAGTTCTCACTATAACCCACATGAATGTACTAACTCTAAACCTAATGTTTTTTTCACCTTTCCAAAAGAAAATAAGAATATCTAATTATCCAAAGATGGAAAATTATACAATAAAGCCTTCTCCCTTGTACATATTTCAAAATAAATTATACCTTTAACATCTTAATTCAATATTCTATTGATGAATGTGCTACATAGCTGACTGCTTCACCTCAAAACTTGTTCTCCATTTACTTGGAAAATAGTATACAATGGGTTATCTTCACTATAAATATATTTTTCTCTCAACTACCCCATTTTTCTATGGAGTGTAATTTATGACTTGCTACAAGGTAATTCCATGAGATTCCATGAAATCCATAAATATATTACTAGTGTACTTTCCATAATAATTAGTCCTAAGGAATTTGATCCATTTTCCATTTGAATTCTCCATAAATGCTTTTAAATATTTGAACTTATCAAAGGGTTTATTAATGGATTTAATGGTATAAATCATAAATAAATATACAAATCATTAGTACAAGTGAAAAAGTACTTGTTCCTAAAATAGAATGATCTATTATAGGCTAATAAATATTTCTATGAATACTCCAACATTTGACAATAACAATGAGCTTTCCATTTTAGAAAAGACTCACAATGGTGTTTCCATAAAATGCTTCTATCACAAATTCATATAACTCAAGGAGCTAAGGCTAGTTTGACCTAGACACTAGTGATATTACCTACTATTGTTCTTTGCCTTAACAACCTTATAAATAAATATTTTCTACTTGGGAGAGGATATCGATGGAGACCAACTATTTTTACATATGATTGTATTCAACATAATATCCTAAAATAATTATCTTTTAAATACATAATTAATATCCTTAATAACTCATATACTTATCTATCTATCTATATATCTATCTATATAGATATGTGTGTGTGTGTGTGTGTAATTAATGCAATAAATTGAGAGAATATTATGGCCAAAACTTTGAACATGAAGAAATTACTCAAAGGATAAGGATTTAAGGGTTGCTTCATCTCATATTCAAACTTGTGAGGAATAATTATCACCAATGATAACTATCTAACCATATTTATGTCCTCTATAGTTAGTCAAAATATGATTATTCTTGGTCATATATCATGTTTTACTAGAATCTATAATCCATTCATTAGAAGATGAGGAGATCTAGTGAATTGAATGAATAACAAAACATACATGTGAAGTCTCAAATTTTGTATCATCATTATCTTAGGCAATGAAGAGATAAGCATCGTCCCATCCTCTATGAGCATCCTTCTTAGGTTTTCTAATCTAAATATAGCAATAATTAAAATTTTACCCCTCCTATTTAAAAAATCCAAAAGCAAGTTTCTTGGATTTTTTTTGGGAAAAAAATATTGCTTTGCCTTAGCTTCTCTTTATTCTATAAAATCTCAAATTATTTATTTTGAGCTTACATTGGATGTGCTTGAATGGATGATATCGTCAATCATGCTTGACAATAAAAATGTAAAAATAGTATCTATTAAAGGAATAGGAATATCTAGAAAATATATTTAAAGTATATTAGAGAATGTCATAATCTATTAAAGTATTATTTTGAAATATTATTGAGGACTATATTGATATGATCCATAGTATCCTAAGTAATCAAATCTATAACAAAATTTTTTTTTTCCAATTTCTTAAAATGATTAATGGTGTTGAATGCTACCATATTTGTGGTAGCAAGCTTAGTTCAAAAATGAATGACTTGGGTCCCATCAATTTTATTGAAGAAACTTATAAACGCATATAAAAATTATGGAGGATCTATATTTCCAATAATATGATTCTACAACTTATTTTTCATGAAAAGTAATGGCATTAAGATATTTATAATTATTTGATTATATGGGAGTAGACACCTAAAACATGTCATGTTTAGGAGACTACTTATATGGGCACCTTTGCAGACCATATGAATGATCTTGGACATTTCCAAGACCAATAAGTGGTTCTAACCACTCATGTTAGGCATTTTAGGCCTATACAACCTTAGCCACTAATAACATTAGTGGCTAAGATCCTAGCCACTAACGATCATAGTGGCTAAGGACAACTTGCTCCTAGCTGCATTATGCAAGAGTGGCTAGCCATGCAACAAACTTAGGCTCCTTGATCCAAGAAAAATTAATTGCAAAAACCCAAATTGCAACGATTCTCAAGCGGTTTTAAGCTACAAAGATTCTAGAGGGATCTTCCCAACTATTTAGACCAGCTGATTCTTGATCTTGGCTTCCTTGAGAAGTCAACATTGGGATTTGGAAAAGTCTATTTATAGACCTACCAAATAGGTATTTATAATCCTGAATTGAACATAGTGAAGCCCTACCAAATTGTAGATCCATTTTGCATCACTTGAGAAGTAGTGAGATGATACCCAATTACAGTTTGACACCTACATTTGAAGCAATTGAGCTTCAAACAACTTGAGGAGTAAGATTACCATCCCACATAAATTCATTAGGAATTCAAGAGATTTCAATTACAAATCTATGTTTAGACACACAGGAGACCCTTGACCATCAATTCATCAATAAAATTGAGCATCCATAGGCTTTATTTTAAGAGTAGATTACTTTCTTCACGGTCATTATCTTCAATAATGGACTGCAGGCTTAGCTGCTGATGTCATCAGTGGCTAGAAGAGCCAGCTACTATGAGCAATAGCGTCTAGGGTTTGAATTGCAATTTTCCTTGCTTCAGCCATAGATTTCCTATTTTCTTCATGCATTCAAATTTTTTTAGCATAGATTAATCATTTTTACTACATTTCTATGGTTCATTAGCAGTTTCATAGGTATCTTTGATTTCATTTGTGTATTTCATGCATTATTTACACGTTAGATTTATTTCTTGTATTTTATTGGAAATAAAACTCATCTTGAGAGGCATCACATGCTTATAATGTTTCTTGCTATTTCCTTGAATGCAAGTAACAAATATTTCCAAGGATAAAACATCATTCAAGATCCTACCTCTTAACATGAGAGAAGGAGGCATCTAGTAAACCCTCAAGCAAAGTAGTGGTGAAGTAAATATCCTTGAAGTATATCTCTTCCCATTGAGGGGTTCATAACTTTTGTAATATCTATATAAAATTGAGGGACTCCCTAAAAGGGAAGGTTTGTAATCAAGCTTCATAATTATTAATAAAAGAGCACCCCCATTTCTTGAATATATTTTATCTTTTGCAACAATTACTTGATTTCATAATTTTCAATTTGTTATATGCTTACAATAGTGTAGATGCATGGTTTTTACCTTCATAAAAGTTAATATCATGGCAAAAACACCCTATTTTTGTACTACTAACTTGTGTTTTTATGTTTTTCCTATTTCAAGGTTAGCCACTTTGAGTAACAACGGTTAGCAGTCCTAGCTATGGAAATCATCGACGAATAGCATCCCAAATGCTCTAATTGATAACAACTAGCATAAAACATAGACAAAAAATAGTCAACAACCTATTTCTCCATCAGATGAGGATTCCATGGTAAGTGGTCTTCTCCACATTTTTTATATTATGTTTGTATTTTGTTTGTATGAGTGCAAATTATAGTTTAATTAGGTAAACATAGCAAAAATTTAATGGTATATTTATAAAAATATCATATTTATTGCTAGCCACTTTTAGGAACAATGTCCTATGTTGTTAGCCACCCTAAAAGAACAACCAATATTTTTTATTGCTATTATGTGTAGCGATCGAGTCTATTGCCTGCTATACTGAATAACGATCCCTATTTAATCTGTGTGTTAGGTATACTTGCTTGAGGTCTAATCAAAGGCTGTTTTCATGATTAAATTTGTGTTTGCATTATCTAAAATTAAATAGCATCTAATTGTGCATTATTTGAAGATAAAACATACCTTCTAGGCATATAGAGAATTTTTTTTTGAATTCTCCTTGATGCATATTTCTTTCATGCAAATTAAAAATAACACACACACACCACAATCCTCATTAAACATCAACAATATTGGGCTTTCACATCCAACCTTTGATCAATACCAATAGTGGAAGTTATTACCACTCAATCGGCTTGTCTGACATTGTATCATCGGGACCCATCTATGGCCAAGGCCAACCCAAGATCTGTCCTATCCATAGAAAATCACACATACTCCTCTCTGAAGGGTGTATAGTTGATTGTGGTGTGTTGGGTGAGGGTTGGTAGTACCTATGCTACCTCATTGAGTATGGATTTCATCCCCATATTCTGATGTGTGCAAGTATATAGGTGAAAACCTTTGAATAAATTGAGTATAAAATCAACTTTTGAGAAACACGATAAGAGTTAGATTATATTATCAAAAAATCAAAATGCACAAAATAATTTTAGGGATCATAAATAATAATTAAAATACATAATCATATTTTATACTTTGTTTGCCTTAAAACTTAAATATGATATAATTCACAAGCTATGGTCAATACATGGGACCGCTACCCTCAGTACCTGACTGAGGTGGAAACTGATGCCCCAACCAACACACAAAAAAATGAAGTTGATCCTCCCACATAGAATACACCTAAAAAATATTTAGGTGGTATTAAAGGTTATAACAATACTCATGGGGGTTCTCATCAGGATACCCCAATTAGATGATAGAATACAAGATCCTCTCATGATAGAAATGAGGGTGGTTCAATATTATTGCCATCACAAGATAGACATAAAAAAGATCCACCCAATGAGGGGTAGGATGAAAGGATTTCATCAGATCACAGACCCACAAGGACTCCAAACCACATCGAACTTGGGAGGTTTATGATAGATCTCAATACTATTGGAGTAAATGGTACACCTCCTAACCAACCTTGGAGAACTAGTCAGATCAATGGACTAAATCATGTTATGGAGAGATTAGAGCATAGGACCTCTATTGCCCACTCTCATTCTAAGAGAACACATAGTGAGGAAAGAGAGAGGTATACTTAGGCCCAAGGGAATGTTCAAAATATCCCTGCAACACATGTCACATCCATGCATGCAAGCATAAAATAAAGGCCTTAACACAATACCAATGTAGTCTTTACAAATAAAGGTAAGAGTGTAGCAGAATAATCCGTTGGAGCTCATACTCATAAAATTCCTCGCATGGAGTTACAAATCCAAGGATCCTACATAGTTGATTGCATAGATCAAGATTATAGGATTTTTTCAAGACAAAGGCAACAAATACTCCAATATCAATTGAAGGATTTGTGTGTAGAGCATAAGTGGCTCGAACAATATGATACACAACAAAAAATGTTGCTTCAATAATGTTTGTATGAGCACTGCTTGTGAGAGTAGCACATCCTCTATCAGAAAGAGTTTGAAGAGAGAGGATAGGTTAGCTAGGGCTAACCTAGTTCCCATTAGTGAATACAAGGAGCAGTGTAACAATAGACATGTATTGCATCCAGAGTTGCACTCGAGGAAAGTCAAGAACCACACTCGACATAGTTCCTAGCAAAATCTAAGGCAACAACAACATCAAACACTAGATCAACCTGGGCATAGTCAGTATGAGGAATCAAAAAGAGATGGCCAAGATTAGCAGTATCCTGAACCTTCTTTTGTAGATGTGGATGATGAGCATAATCGTCCATTTCGATATCAAATAAATTTACCACCTCTTGCACCATAGAGTTCACTAAGAGAAGAAGAAATCATTTCTTCTAAAGTGTACATAGTCCTTGCTGAGAAAACTAAATCTCTTGAGAAACAAGGTACAGATTACCAAAAGCCTACTTAAAATAATATACATAATCAACCTTTGTGTCCCTTGATCCCTAGTTCAGCATATCCCAAGCATTTCAATATGCCTAAGCTAGATAAATTTTGAGGTGATGATGATGCAAAAGAACATATGATCGGTTTCATGAACCTGTGCTTTCAAATTTAGAATAATTATGCCCTACTACTGAGGACTTTCGCGATCACCCTTTCAGGACCAACCTTGGAATGGTACAACCAACTACCAAGGCACAACATTACCAGATTCAAAAATTTGGATAATGCCTTTCTTGAACACTTCTCATTTGGCATCAAGAAAAATACCAATCTAATAGATTTGTCTACTTTACAACAATACAATGATGAGCTAGTCACAAATTATGAAAATAGATGGAGAAAATTAATGGCTAAAATTCCTTTCTATATCCCAACCATAGAATTAACCTGAATATTTACAAAAATATGTGTGTAACACATCTCACTTTTGCTTCAACTACACCAATATCAAACATTTGAAGAGGCTTTGGCACAAGACAAAGTCATTGAGGATATCATGTTACAAGAATGATATTTGAAAATCCGAACTAAGAAATACTAGAACAATTAGAATGTGAGGAATAAAAATAATCAGGCCAAACCTATGCTTATTAATCAAGTCATGTTGAACCTTCCAAAGGGGGATAAAATCTAGCAACAACAAAATTATCAGGAACAACCTCCCCCTGCATAGTACAATCAGTGTAATAAGAACTAGGGTAAAGATAAGCAACGTCACCCACCTCACCAGTTTATGCCATTTTCAGAGACTTTGGAATTAATTTTCAATCAATTATACGAGGCTAAGGTGATTTAATTGCTTGAAGTGCAATTTTTGGATCCCAACCATCCTAAGCCTAAAGCGTTTAGGAAAGATTACAATTGCCCATACCACAAATAAAAGGGGCATGACATAGAAGTGTACCATGGGTTTAAAAATGTGGTGTAGAATATGATCGATAAGGATGAGCTATAAACCAATAATCCCTTGGTTCCAGATAATAAAAATATGGAAATCTTCAAGGATCCCTTACCAAATCATGAGCCACCAAGGAACCATACTGGACAAGCCAACCAAGTGTAGATTGATCCACATACTCAAATATTTTTAGGTATGGTGAATGTGGTCACTAGAAACATGAGGTATAATCAACCAGATCCTCCTACAGTTCCCATTCGCATTCAAGTTGCACCTCAAAATAGGCTATTGTAGAACCTATTTCCAGGCCTACCAACAAGACTGATGGTAACAATAAAAAATAGACTCACCTAGAGTATATATATAGTCTAAAAAAATCTTTCAATATATGAGCTCATACAAAAATATCCTAGGCATAGGGAGACATTAATGGAAATCTTAAAATCCATTTAAATTCAACCCCATAATCTTGGGGCTTTTACTAACTTCATGGGGTATGTGCAGCAGTGTCAGGAACCCGTGATTAGATTCTACATTCATGAAATCAAAATGGTATCCACTACTATAGTGAACCTGCCACTGCATATCATCGCATGTGTTAATTACACTCCCTTCAAGTGGGTATTGATTGAAATAGGATCATAAATCAATATAATAACCCCTACAACTTTAGGAAATCTGAATTTCCCTAAGTCACATATTGTAGTATCAACTTTACACTGCAAGTATTCAACGACATGTTGTACTCGATAGTAAGCACAATAGTCCTTTCTATTTAGATTGGTCTAAAAAGCATCTCAGTGATGTACCATGTTTTAGAAGGTGCTATGTAGTAAAAAATTCTCATAGGTCATCCATGGATAAGGTACATGCGTTGTGTCCCCTTGATTTTGCACCAATGCATCATGTATGTGCATGAGGGATAAGAACATGTAGTCCCATAAGATGAAGAGCCATTTAAATATGTCAATAATGTTGAATTTTTGGGGGAATTCATCTTCCCATCTACTCACTTGGATATTATACCTATGTCTCGTATCAGACATAAATTGGGTAAATAAAAGCTAGTGTACATCAATCTTTCTATGTCGGCACCATAACCAACCCCTAGTACAATGGTAGCTTTTGAAAAGCCTACACCATCATCAAAGATAAAGAATGATCAAAAGCTAAAATAAGTTTTAGGAGAAAAGAAACCTAGGGTAGTCCCAAACATTGCAACTATGGAAATTCCAAATATTATGGAAGAGGACAATTCACACAATGTATTCAAGGAGGTACCTCAACCTGCCTTGCCTGTGTCATCAATCACATCATCTACACCGCAAGTGATGATTCATTTAGTTAACCCTGGGTTAGCTAAATATCTTGTGTAGAATGTAACTTTCACACCTATAATAGAGTCTACACAAGACTTAGGGAGGCCTCAAGCCCCCTATTTTCCGATTGGAACAGTGGTACCATGGGGGGTGCCACCAAATAAGACTAATTTTATTTATGGGGGCTTAGATCAGGTTATAGAATGCTCACCCATAGAATATGATGATGATGAGCCATTCATTGCTAATGTTTGTTATCTATCCAACCCGAAGTTCACCCTTCAATATTTTGACCATTACCATTGGCATGGTTACGGTCTAGGTTTATTTGAGCATGGGCATAGAACTTTGTATCAGTCATAGTACCAACTATCAACTAAAAAATTTGGCCTTGGATACCACATTCGAGGGTAAGATGAATTGTTAGCAACATCCTTATATCATCTAAATATAGGCCTAGGGGAGGACATGGATTAGAATCCCTATCACCCCAACCCTTCGCACACATGGAGGGGAAATTGGCCTGTGACCATGGTTACCATAGATCCACCCTTGGTATATCATGAAAACATTTCTATGGAGGCTATCCCAAAAAGCATACCAAGGACAGACTACGTTATCATAAGTAATGAGTATGTCAAAAACGTGGGCATTGAACCTCATAGCCCTTGAACAAATTAAGGGTCCAATTTAGAATTCATTTTTGAAGAAGAAAAATTAGGGTAAAACTCTAAAGAAGATGATGGTGAGTATTTCTCATATGATGATGAATATGAGGATGAAATAGATATGGCCTACCTAGGGCCTCAACATCTACGTCATATTAAGGAGCCTAGGGATATGGAACAAATCTATCATGCAGTATTCCTAGGTCCTCCCATCCAAAGGAGACCAGTGAATTTAGAAGAGATATATCATATATCTTTTCTTGGTCCTTCAAACTTAAGGTAATTGCTTCCTCCCGAGGATCCAATTGTTGTGTCTATTCCTAGAGAAGACCCAGTGATCCCTATACTATATTATCCACATCTATAGAATGTGTGAGAAGCCTAGTTTCATCCATGTGGTCCTAGAGATTTCATCCATTCCATTAACATGGTCTCCATTGATCTGACAACTCTACTTCGCAATCCATCCAACCCTTCAAAACCTTTGCATCTCAATCATGAGGCCATTTATTTCGACCATATCAATTCACCCCTAGAGCCTAAATATTTCTTATGCAATGAAGAAATATTGCAACCATTCCATTTTATTCCAAGCTATGCACATGATGTCTATCATGTTGAGGTCAATACTGATTTTGTGGAACCTTTAAACCTAATATATGAGATCCATTTGATCCCTACACCTCACCAGCTTGAGAAGGGATCACATATATCAATACAGGAAACTTTTGAAGTGGACATTAGTGATGATCCCACCAATCCAAGAAAGGTTAAATTTGGAGAAATCTTATATCCTAAGCAATGTGCGAGCCTCATTCCTCTATTGAAAGAGAGACATGATCTCTTTTCTTAGAATTATAAGTACATGCCGGGTATAGATCCAAAACTAGTTACTCATAACCTTTCGTTGGACCCTACAAAGAAATTGGTCAAGAAAAAAGTCTAGAAGATGCATCCAATCGTCGCATTTATGGTTAAAGATGAACTACAAAATTTTTTGGATGTAGAGTCCATAATTCCCATCAACTATCCAGAATGGCTATCAAACATGGTACCCATAGGAAAACCTAATGGAAGAATCCACATATGTACAAATTTTAGAGACCTAAAAAAGGCAACACCCAAGGATTCATTTCCATTGCCTAATATCAATGCTCTTGTGTAGTGAACCCAATAGAGAAAGATTGATTATAATTCTAGAATAATAAAAAGGAATCGCTTTTATTAAGGAATCATTGTTGTATTGTATGGGGAACCCAACAATTAATTAATAATTATATTCTTCGATGCCTCAACTATACCAAATGAAATGCCTATTTCTATGAGTGTGAAGGTGTGATCAAAGGTCACAACCTTTGTGAAAGAGAGAGTGATTAAATAATTAACTAATAATGTGATTAGTATGGTGGTTAGGATTAGAATCCTAAAATTCCACCTTCCTTAAAAAGAGCTTTGTCCTCAAAGCTCAAAGTAAGGAGCTTCGTTGCTTGTTTTCCCAATTGAATTTGTGCAAGTTCTTGTACTATTTTAATGTCACTTTTTCGAAGGCAAGGATATATTGAAGGTCGAAGCATTAGTGGGGGGTTTCTAGAAAGAATAGTAGAATATTCCTTATGAGAATTGTGATGATGGTAGACTTCCGCTTTAGCCGATGCTTCCTGTGTATAATGAAGGGAAAATAAAGGTGCACTCACTCTTTTGCCTCCTTTCCGAACCAGGCTGCCTATACGATGAGAACTCACTATTGGCAATGAAATTGTGTGTAGTTCTTTGAGAGTGTATGTCTTGCCTTCAATGTCTACTGCATGGATGTCTACATCATCTTTTCATGGTGCATCGAGCACTTCTCGCACATCGACCTTATTTCCTTCATTGTTATGATCAGGTGCTTTGGTCATGTCGTGCACATCTTCCTCACCTTCTTCCTCTATGGAGTGATAGGGATCAACTATATTCAATAAATACAATGTTTGTGTAGCACAACAATGAAGGGGCCCAAATTTCTCATCACAAGTATAGAAGAGGTCGTTCGCTCATCGCTCCTCCATTTCTTGTAGGCTAAGGTACTTAACTGGCAAAGGTTTGTGTTTTGGAATAGTGTGCGTGAATGTTGATTTATCAATAGGTTTCTCCCCATGTTGACGTTGAACATTGAATGTATCGTCGGCTAACAAGACTAATCCAATGGATTCCTGTAGGGTGCGAGGAGTGTACATCATGATATTCACTCTAATTTCTTCTTTCAATCCATTGATGAAACCACTTATGAGGACTGATTTGTCCAACCCTATGATGCAATTGGCGATATCCTGGAACTGAATTTTATATACACTCACTGATGTGATTTGATGTAGGTGGGCAAGATTAAGTAGCAAAAGTAGGTTGGGGTCATGATATATTCTTCCATCGGCCATTTCTTGCATCACTTATTTCATTTCTTTTGAAACCTCTTTCGAGACCTCTTTCGCAATATCCTTTGCCACTTCTTTCGAGACTTCTTTCGCAATATCCTTTGCCATGTCTTGTGACCTTCGTCCTTTCTTCGATGACAAAGTTTTCTAGTGACGCGAACCGTAGCCATCGGTGGGTAAAATTTATTTTAAAACCTAAGTTTATACTCTAATTTTATACGATTCCACCGTTAACCTATGTCTTTGCCAAAAAACTCTGCAAGCGACCAATTTTTTTTCATGATTTCTTCAGATTTGGTGTATTTTTTTTTTTAATCTGCGCTTGGTCGATCATTTTGCTAGTCTTCAACAACCATACTTACAAATTTTTTATAACTTCTCGCTTTTATTTTTTGCCATATTGGGTTACTGTTTTGTCCTTTTGGTGAGGTAGATGCTGAAGAGACTATGACAACCTGTTCGTTCACTGTAAAAAAAATTTCCGAAGTTTATGTCTACTTATTGCACTATTGCTACGTCAGAACTCACATCCGATGTCGGCAATTTATATTATGGTGGAGCTCTATTTTTTATTTCACTGTCGGTCTATGTTATCACAGAGGAATACGGTGCTGTGAGTAGACCCGTACTCACTTATGACAAGGTGGCACGTAAAGTGGAGACGATGGCTTTGTGGGAAAAAAAAAAAATTGGATTGAACTAGCTCTGATCTAGATGTAGTGAACCCAATAGAGAAATATTGATTATAATGCTAGAATAATAAAAAGGAATCACTTTTATTAAGGAATCGCTGTTGTATTGTATGGGGAACCCAACAATTAATTAATAATTATATTCTTTGATGCCTCAACTATACCAAATGAAATGCCTATTTCTATGAGTGTGAAGGTGTGATCAAAGGTCACAACCTTTGTGAAAGAGAGAGTGATTAAATAATTAACTAATAATGTGATTAGTATGGTGGTTAGGATTAGAATCCTAACATCTTGTAGATGCAACTACAGGTCATGGAATTCTTTCTCTCATGGATGGTTTTTATGGTTACATCCAGATTCAGATTAAACCCAAATATTAGCACAAAAATGCTTTCACCACTCCATGGGAAACATTTTGCTATAAAGTTATGCTATTTTGCCTCAAAAATGTTGGTGCCACATATCAGTGGACTATGACATACATTTTTCATGACTATATGCATAAAATATTATAATATTATATCAATGACTTACTAGCCAAGTCATTGATACGTGAACAACACTTCGAGGTCCTAAGGAAAGTCTTCGATCATCTAATAGAGCACAATGTCAATTTAAACCCCAAGAAATGCATATTTGGCATAATTTCAGGTAAAATCTTGGGATTCATCATTTCTAAATGAGGTATTGAAGTAGATCCAGTGAAGGTCAAGGCTATATTAGAAATGTTTCCCCCTACAAACATCAAATAATTAAGAAGCCTATAGGGCAAGGTAGCATCCATAAAGTGCTTTATCATGTAGTTATCGGATAAATGTCAACCCATGACTGCTACACAAGGGGGTCCCATTTAATTGGGATGAAGACCATAAAAAATCCTTCAATGAGATCAAATAATACCTGGAATTACAACTAGTATTAACTCCACCTAGACCATATGTGCTATTTTTATTGTATATATTTGCCACAGACTTTGCACTGGGAACCATGCTAGCCCAGAAGAACCTGCATGATAAAGAGCAGGTGATATATTATATCAATCAAATTCTTTTTAGTGACAAGCTAAGATATGCATACATAGAAAAGTTATGCTTAACAGTGGTCTTTGCAAATAATAAGTTGTGACACTACATGTTAAGTCATATGATGTATGTTATATCAAAACAAAATCCTTTGCAGTACATGATGAGCAAGACATATCACAACACATGTACTGTAAAGTGGATCATGTTATTGACTGAATTCGATCTAGAATTCATCAATAAAAATTCAATCAAACGATAAGTCATAGTTGATCAACTGGTATAGGCTCCTCTTTAGAATCATAGGCCTTTCATCATAGAGCTTCCAGATGATGCAGTCTTTGCATTTTCGAAGTTTCTCAAACCTGAAGAACTGGATAATAAAGTTGATATATCTGTGTTCTTTGATGGTTCAAAATGTGAGCAAGGGGGTGGTGTAGGGATTATGTTTTTCATACCACAAGGTTCTCCAATACCCTTTTCATTTAAACTCAACTTCCCTTGCACCAATAACAATGCTGAATACAAGGCCCTAATCTTGGGTCTCCAAACAACACTTACCATGAAGATCAAAAAGTTGAATATCTTTGGTGACTCTCTTCTCATAGTAAATCAAGTTAAGAGAATCTATCAGTGCAGGTGTCCCATATTGAAAGCATACAAGGAACTTGTGGACACTTACTTAGCCCAACTGGAGTGGTACAACATCAAGGAAATCCCTCGAATGTCCAATAGATTTATAGATTCTATGGCATTATTGGTATCATTAATTCCTTAGAATCCATCTACTAAATTCACTACCATCCAGGTCAAAATACTATTACAATCCACGATATGATGTGAGGCTCAATAATATCATGAATCGGTTCATATGATTCATATAGAATAAAACCATGAGTGGTTCTATAGAGCTAGAGACTTTTTGAGGAAGGCACCCTGGGGGTCTTTGATCTTGTAGGGTTCTATAGAGAATGGTACCACTATTCTCCATAAGCTTGTTTCCCAATCTGCATTTGTGTAAGTTGAATTGCAGTGGGAACATGTCATCTAGTCAATCGAAGTCATTGCTTATCAAGATTGGTTATCACAATTACATGATTTCCTTAAGCTTGGAGTAATTCCATAGGGATAATCACATGTCATAAAAGGATATTTTAAACAAAAAGTGACTAGATATGTCTTGTTGGAAGACATCATGTATCATCATAGCTATAATGAAATTCTCCTTTGTTGCCTTAATCCCAAAGAATTAACTTGGTTTATTTCACAAGCTCATGATGGTACATGCGATGGCCATTTTAGTGGCATGACCATCGTTAAGTGCATCCTTCAAATGGGTTATTATTGGACCACTATGGAGAAGGATTGCACAACGTATTTTAGGAAGTGCATTAAATATTAGCACCATGCTAATCTTATGCACCTACCATCAAAGGCCTTATAACCCATCCAAGCAGCTTGGCCATTTGCTCAGTGGGTTTTGGGTCTAATTGGTAAGATCTCTCCCCCATATTCAAACCAAAACACATTTATCATAATGGCCATCGAGTATTTCACCAAATGCGTGGAGGCAATCTATTTAACTACAATGATAGGAGAATGTATTGCACAGTTCATACTCCATAATATAATATGTCATTTTTGGATACCTTCCAAAATAATATCGAATAATGAAACTTCATTCAAAAACAAAATTATAAGGGCTTTAATGTTAAATTATAATATTCAAAATAGTTTTGCAACTCCATATTATATACAAGCAAACGGATAAGCAGAGGCCTCAAACAAAATAGTGGTAGCAATCTTAAAGAAGACTATTCAATAAAATCATAAAGATTGGCATATTTAGTTACCTCTTGCATTATGGGCTTATAGGACTAGTATACAAATACCCATTGGGGCAACACCGTTCTCACTATTATATGGAACTGAGGCCATCATGCCCTTGGAATTGGAAATTCTAATATTCCATATCGCATTGAAATATTCCATCAATGAAGATACTATGCGACAAGCTCACCTATATCAATTGATGCTTATTTATGAATATTGCATGAAATATCTTGAGCATATTTGAGTTTAATAAGATTGGCTAAAATGAGCTTACAATAATAAATTCCACTTGAGAGGCTTTAAAGTTGTTGATCTTGTGCTAAAAGAGAACCAACAAAACTCAAACCTACCATCGCATCTACGAGATAAATTTATGGCCAAATGGTTAGGTCCATTCATAATTTCAGAGAATATTGGACCTGGTACTTATCACCTAATATCGCTAGAAGGAAGGTCTGAGGTATAGACCAATTGGTTCAACCAAACCCCATAAGGGGGTGGAGGTCCAAGGTTTAAATATTGGGCCTCATTAGACTGAATGCTTGTCCCTTTCCTGGTGCTTTCAGTAACGTAAAAGGTTTAAAATTATTGTGGCATGGTGGTTATAGGGGTGTACTGCATTAAGATCTTTGTGGCAGATTTTGGGGTGGATAGCGCTAAATATTGTGGCAGCCATAAAATTCAGGAAAACTACCCGAATTCGTGGTGGCTACCGATTCCACAACGTAAATTAAAAAAAAAAATTACTAGAAGGTGTTGAAGAGCCAAAAGGTGTTTCATACATAAAATAAAAAAATCCAAAAACATTTGAAAAACACTCAAAAAATTAAAAAACAATTTAAAACATAAAAAATACAAAGAAATCAAAAAACAATAAAACTTTAAAACATTGCAAAACATCAAAAATACAAAAATATTTACATTATGCATTTACATTTTGCATATGCATTCATTTAATTGCATTGCATTAGAAATTTTCATCCATTGCATTTGCATTAGGATAGGTTGTGTTTACAATCTGACAAACGACACCACATTTGTATCTCAATCATGCATCTTTACATCATCATCATCCATCATCCCCTATGAGTAATTATGTTTTTCAACACAACCCTATCAATTGCTATGAGGTATATACTAAGGTTTTCAAGTCATTCAACCATACCTAGTGATCCTCTCAAATTTTGTAGAAATTAATCTTCACTTTTGGAGATGAGGTCTAGTTTTGATATCACCTTGCATATATCAAAATCCCATCACAATTTAATCATTAACAATCCTAGTTTGAACAAGGAAATATGAGCACTACAAGTTGCCCTAGTTACCTTAAGTGAAATATTTTTACTTGCTCATTTTGTGATGTGCATGGTCTAGTGTGTTGATCATTGACAAAAGGCAAGCTCCCCCCTACCCAAAAAAAAATCTTTGCTTTAATACAAAGTAAGAAAAATCCCAAATCAAAGCAAAGCAAAATAAGTAGTGATTTTCATCACTAATCAAATCCCTTGCTCAAAAGAAAATAAAAAGCAAAATAAATAGTTATTTTCATCACTAAGCAAATACCTTGATCAAAATAAAACAAAATACAAAAATAAACAAAGATTTTCATCACTAAGCATGAACAAGTATCACAATAAATGAAAATAAAAGAAGGGGGTGAAGAGATTGAATCCCTGGAATGGTCAGTATTTGAAGCCATTGAGTGATCCCCATTACAACAATGGGCTGAATAAATTCCACTTGACAATGGGGTGGTAAGCAATTCATAAATAAGCTAGCTTTAGGTGGCCTGTATTACCTAGTAGTCTAGTCTAACTACATCCAAACATAGGATTATGATGAACATTGGACGATCCTCATTATAAAAATGGGTTGAATTAATCCTACCCGAAAATGGGGTAGTCTTATGTCTCATCTAATATATTCATTTGCACACACAGGGATAATGAATATCTAGGTCTTCATAACAAAAACTTGTATCTTTCAAGAGTCCTGTATGGTAATTATACAAGTTTTTATTAATCAACTAGGGTGTTTGAGTCTCATTGAGAAACCTCAAAAATCTTATAGAAACAAATCATCGCATCAATAAATCACAATTTTTTTTCTGAGGTTTTTTTTATTAAGGAGTATTTATGAAATAGGATAGATACCAGATGGATATCAATAATGATATTTATATGACCACTGACTATTTCATGTATATATTTTAATTTACAAAAGCTTATAGAGAAAACACATACATCTCACATCATCTCATCTCACATATGGATGATAAAATGATTAATTCTTATGATAAGAGTTAACATTTACATTCATGATTTGCATACATTATGTGGTATCATCCATTGCTTTGTTATACACATACTAGATTCATTTCTTATATTTTAAGTGATTAAAGCATATAGGTTCATTTGCATTAGATCATCATCATGTAAATAATGCATTACATTACATACCATTTATCATATCACAACACATAGATTAGATCTATAAATAATTGAAACAAATTAAAACATGCATTTAACATTCACCATTGCATCCATATATGCATACATAATAGTGTGTCTATACATCTATATCATAGTATCTACTCATACATATATCACCTATCTAGTGCATGTTATCAATACATTGCATCCATATATCATAATCAAAGCATCATATAAGCATTGCATCCATATATGCATAAAAAAAACATAAAGCAATAAAATTATACACAATGAGCAATAAAAAAAGTTTCATATATAAATATGTGTGCCAAAATGTACATAGAAGAGGTATAAAATACCTGCAGGATACAATAGTGTAGGTCCTTAGACCTTACACTAAAAAATGATACAAGACATCATGTCTATAAAATAGGTCCCGGACCCCTTGAGTCACCTCCTCCCTTAGATCCCTCTTTGCGAGGCTTCCTGGATATGGTGGCCACCGATATCTCTGATTAAGCCCCTGATATATGGCTCGGGTGCACTAAGGAATTTCCAAACTCACTCTGACTCCTGTGAGATCCTCCTATAGTAGACCATGTAGGTAGAGTGTTACCATAAAGAGCTACCTACTCCTCTAGCTGCAGAATGTATGCACCATATGACTTACACCTTGTATCATTCTAGCTAATAAGATCCTACAACCTAGCCACCTATGCATGTAATGCTGCTACATCTCCTATAGCAGGTGTACCTAAAGCTCCCTAAGTGACTAGAGTGGATGGTGTGATCTAAACAATAGTAGGATCCCCTAGTTGTACCCTGAGAGTATCTCTCTTAGTAGTCCTAACATCCAACTTTACCTACAACAAATCCCTCTAGAAAGTGATCTTATTTATCAATATCTATGCTAAATATTGCTTATATTGGCATAGAGTCCTCTCCTCCTCATACCCCCACCATTGTGCATATCCAAAACTCAACTAGCTCTATGCTGTAGCAAGAAAGGCATCTCTCTCCATGATCTAATGGTGAGCTATCTATAGCTCTTCCCATAAATTATGTATATCAACTCACAATGGTGACTCCTCAGTATTATGGCTATCCTCCTTGCCCTCCTCCTCCTCTTGTGGCTCCTCAACCTGTGTAGCAGCCTGACCCCACTCACCCTCTATCCTAGGATGCACTCATCACCCATGTG
This sequence comes from Wollemia nobilis, assembly GCA_028583015.1. Taxonomy (NCBI): domain Eukaryota; kingdom Viridiplantae; phylum Streptophyta; class Pinopsida; order Araucariales; family Araucariaceae; genus Wollemia; species Wollemia nobilis. The sequence continues at coordinate 64,701 of JAQPPZ010003818.1, read as the reverse complement.
GGTCATCAAATATAGCCTTAGTAGTGTATCCATCCTTAGAGTGGCCCAAAGGATCGCTACCCTACCATAGCCTAGAGACCCACCAAGATTCATAAGCCTCTATAGTCCCAACATATATTATACCCGTATCTCCTAGAGCATCGTCCTCATCTATGAAATCTATCACCTAAGGCCATGCAATATATATCTTCGTATTAAGACAACAGTAGATGATGGGCTCCTCTAGGATATATTGGGTGAATTTGAACTACCTCGTCACTCAAGAGTAGTGGAAGAACTCCCTCACCCCAGGATTATGCCCAATGACCCATCGGTTGCACCACATCTTGACCAAGTATATATCAACTACTTCTCAATATGGGCATCCAAAATAGGGCCTCCATATGATCTAACTTACTTGGAGTCCTATAAGTGAATCCATGTAGTGCCATAGATCCCTAGCATGAGATATGCTCCTTTTTTTTGTTTTTTTTTTTCTTTTTTCCTTAATGTTTTTTATTAGTGGCGACTTGTTTTTTTTTTAATTAGTTTGTTTCCGGTGGTTTTCATGTATTAATTTGGGTGCAAATTTTGGGGGGGGGGGGGGGGGTTTTTTTTAAAAAGGCCAACCCTGTGATGGGGGGGGGGGCGGCTCTGGGTTTGTGGGGGGGGGGGTGGGGTGCCCGCCCCGTTATGGTGGGTTGGGTGGTGCCTCCCCCCCCCCCCCCTTTTAAAATAATGTGTGGGCGGCGCTCCCCCCATAAAAGGAGGGGGTGGGGTGGTGGGGTGTATATATCCGGCGGGGGGGGGGAGCGCCCCCGGGTGGTGTGGTGTTTTAATTTTAAATATTTGTGGTGGGGTGGGGGGGGGGGGGGAGGGATTTCCATCATAAGAACCCCCCCCCCCCCGTTGTGGGGGGGGGGGGGGTGTGTTTTGGCCGAGGCGGGGGAACAAATATTTGGTCTGGGTAAAGGAAATGACCAGGGGGAGCAATATATGGGGGGTCCCCGGGGGGGGCCTCCCTCCCCCTCCAAATAAAAAGTGGTTGGTCGCCTCCCGGGGGGGGGGAGCCGGGGGAGGGCCTGGTCGGCGGGTTATTAGTAATATAACAACATAGCTCAAGTCCAAGGCTCCAAACCAATCCCAATTCATGTGATTAAACTGGGGAAACAACTCTAGTCTCAAATTAGGCTGTCACATCTATGCAGTCAATGTCTAAGGTACAAATCCAAATGTATAATCACCCTCAAATTTCAAAATTTCAAAAATTAAAAAAAATAATAAATAAATAAAAAATTGGGCTAAGGTTCCTTAGTCGCTCATGCCGACAGTAGCCAGTATAGTTGTCATTGATGTCGATAACTACTAAGCACCAACGGTTATTTTTTACCATTGGGGTTTGCACCTAACCACCCATAGTGATAGTGCCCCCCAATTGGAAAATTAGGAGATGCTAATGCCAATAGTGGCTATGGGGAAGGCCCCACATGAGGTCATTTCCCACCCCAAAAATTACCCAAAATTAAACCCACCCATCTAAGCTAACCTAATGCTAAACCTAACTAAGGTAAGGTTCATTACTTGCAGTTTAATTAGGTATTTTAGCTTCATTAATTAGTGAGATTCCTTTTAGTGCTCAAATTACAAGTGAGATATGAAGAATCTACCTTAGGATATTTAGATCCACCACTCATGGAAGCCTTCATATGACCCACCATCATAGTACAAGGAAATATTGAAAGTTTTCCGTATCAGATTCTCTCTCTCTCTCCCCTCAGAGCTCTCACTATTCACTTAAGCTAGATGGAAATAATGAAAAGTAAAAACCCTAATTTTTATTTTCACATATTTCATTTTTCCCTTGATCACTAACGGTGACAGCGGGTGTAGATCATTGTAACCCTGGCTACTAACAGTGACAATGACAAAGGAAAGTGCAAAAAAATCACTGCTTTGGACAATGGCTAAGAACCAGTAATAAATGCTCCAAATTTTTCACCATGAGGAGATTCAAAATGGATATAAATAAATATATACCATTCCAAAATCTTCAAAAATTATAAAAAAAAAACAAAAATCAAATAAATCAAATTTTAAATATACCTCATACCTAGTTATTTATTCTACACACTTTGTGATTGCAGGGACTTGTGCTCAATGCAATCCAACAAGATGAGTAAATCACCATAAGGCTATTTGAACCAAATTATTCATCGTTGAATTAAAATTTCTTCACTTCAATCCTAAAGAAGGCCATGGCGGTTGGACTACCCCATAGGAACGAGGTATTCATTTCCTTTCTTCTATGAAATTTTATATAGTCATCAAACATAGTGATTCACCACAAGCTTAAATGGAATTACTATCATATTGATTTCCTAAAAATGCCATTGTGGTTAGACTGTCTTGTGGGATAGAGATGTAAATTACTATTAAAAGGTTGAAATCATAGCTATAATAGGACCTGCCTAATAACAAATGAAATGATATTGAACTATCCAAATCAATCATATTGGTCAAAAAACTTATCACTTTCATCACTTGTTCTTTCCTTATCTATGCATCGCTTGAGGAGGTAGTCATAATATCAAATTCAAAATCAAAATCAACAATTGAACACTCAATCATGTAAATCGCATTCATCTTATGAATCATTCCTAAAATTTATCACAAGCTTACCCTTCTGTTGGGGAAAAACATACATAATGAACTAAATCTTTGGTAATCTATTTTTCGGTCATTGTCATTCGAATAATTTGTTCTGATTTAATGTAGATCATTTTCAAAGCTTTACTCAAAGCTAAGCCTTTCATTCCATTGGAAGAAATAATTCTGAGACAGGTGCCCTTTATGTGATTGGGGCATCTAACATTGACCAGATCAATGAACATCAAAAAACCTACAATATGGCTTTAGGTGATCTATTTTTGCTCAACATCATGTTTTTCCACATAATACATCCCAAAAAGGGCATCTATAGACACCTAAAACACATCATATTTAGGAGACTACTCATATGGGTATCTTTGTAGGCCATATGAATGATCTTGGACCTTTCCAAGAACAAACAATGGTTCTAACCACTCATGTTAGGTAGTTTAGACCTATACAACCTTAGATACTAACAACATAAGAAACTAAGATCCTAATCCTTGATGATCAAAGTGGCTAAGGACAGCCTACCCCTAACTGTTCTGAGTGAGAGCAGCTAGCCCTATAACAAACTTGGGCTCTGTGAGTTGAGCAAAATCCATTGAAACAACCCAAATTGCAATGGTTCTTGAGTGGTTTTGGGTTGCAAAGCTTCCAAAGGGTTCCTCCCAACTACTCAGGCCAACTGATTCTTGATCTTGGCTTCCTTGAGAAGCCAATATTGGGATTTGGGAAAGTCTATTTATAGACCTCCCAAAGAGGTATTTATAATCCTGAATTGAATACAGTGAAGCCCTTATGAATTGTAGAGCCATTTTGCATCACTTGAGAAGTAGTGAGATGCTACCCAATTATAGTTTGACGCCTACATTTATAGCAATTGATCTTCGAATAGCTTGAGGAGAAAGCTTGCAATTCCACATCAATCCATTATGAATTCAAGAGATTTCAACCACAAATCTATATTTAGACACCCAGACGACCCTTGACCAAAAATTCATCAAGGAATTTGAGCATCCACAAGCCTGATTTTAAGAGCATATTAATTTCTTCGTGGTCGTTATCTTCAATAGTGGCACATAGGCTTAGCTTCTAATGTCGTCAGAGGCTAGCAGATCCAGATGCTATGAGCCACAACAACTAGGGTTTGACTTGCAATTTTCCTTGATTCAGCCATAGATTTCCTATTTTCTTCATGCATTCAACTTTGTTTAGCATAGATTAATCATTTTTACTGCATTTCTATGTTTCATTAGTAGTTTCATAGGCATATTTTCTTTCATTTATGTATTTCATTCATTCTTTACACATTAGCTTTATAGTAATCGCACAAATTCTTATTCATGAAAGGTAATGGCACAAAGATCTTTATAATTATTTGATTATATGGGATACTACCTTTTGTTTATATTTTTATTGGTTCATGTATTATATATAAAACCCTAGTAATTTACTTGAAATAATATATTTTATCTTGATCATCCACAAAGAATAATAATAATTAACATTTATCATGGGAATATGTGACCTATACTCCATAAAGTTATTATACAATTTCATCCTTTTGGTAAAAGAATAAAAATAATATCAACACCAATACAAAGAGCTAAATAAATATTAAGTTGAACACTTGGATTCCACACTGATTAAATTGCCCGTATAAGATATGTACGAGCATCAAATATAAAAAATCAATAAATCCCATGCTAAGGAGAAAATGGAAGGGGTTTGAAACCATTAAATCTTCTAAGCTAGTGTCCAATTCTCAACATACTAGCTAGGAGATCCATGATATGGTCTAACACCAAGTGGACACCACAAAAATAATGATGTTTGATATCATAGATAAAGGGGAAAAAATACATCTAAATCCTCTACTAAGAGTTAAAATTAGGACTAGCATTGAATAAAATGTTTTACATGATAACCTTTACCATCATCCTGTTGACCCTTATTGTTCCAATATTAAAATTCAACAAATCCATTTATAAATATATTCATAGGATGGATCATTTTAACTTAATATATCACCAATAGGATCATCAAACACTATTGTTCTAATTATAGTGTTGAATTTTACCAACGTCCCACATGAAAATTGCTTGCATGGTACGTAAAAGTTTTAAATCTTGACGGGGCAATATATGAATCCTTGACCAAGGCTTCATAATCATCCTCAAATAATAAAATGAACCACTCAACCATATATATATATATATATATATATATATATATATATATATATTATTATAATATGAAATTTCTCCCTATGATTATAATCTTTGTAAATGTCACCAATTGACATATTTCCTTATAATTAAGATGAATTCAAATAGTAGAGAGGAAAATGCTTTTTGGAATATTTTTCCTTCTCCATCCAAATGCAAAAAAACAAATTTTGAATTTGGAAACAATAAAGGTAAAGAGCTTAAATTTTAGTCATATAAAATGAGGTAGTGAATGGTAAAAATTGAAAAATATTGAACAGTAAACCTCCTAACAATTTGTTAATAAAAATTCAAAAATGTTGATAACACATATAAAAATTTTAAGGTTGGAATTATACAACCATTTTATAGAATGATGTGCATCAATTAATCCTCCTCTATTAAAGTATTGTGAAAATTAATAGAACCAAATACTAGATTTTATCTAATCGTAGCAACTATAGTCTTTGTAGTACAATGAATTCTATCAAAGAATACTTTGGAAACTAGAAATGATGACAAAATGGTAAACACATTCTTCAACATTTTTGATGTTCAGTAAATTATCCTTTAATATTTTACACTCTTATTACAAATAATATGAAATTATTAAGGATAATATTTTTAATTTTTTTAAAAATAAATTAGGGATTAAAAAATTCCATTAAAAAAATCAATCCATTATCATGTCACATTAATACTCCCTCAAAGCACCTAGTTTAATTGGAAAAAACAATCAGAAGGGAAATTAAATTATGTGTTGCATATCTACATATTAGAGTAAGAAGATGGAATATACTCCCCATCTATAGAATTTTATTGAGTGGATGTAAAAGATCATTGTTTTTTGTTTTGGTAGGTAGATATATTAAAAGTGGGTTTTGAAAGGACCCCAAAACCTTATTGCATAGGAAAAAACAAAGCCACAAAATCACAAAGAGCAACATATACAGTATTAAACAAAAAATAAACACAAAACTAGACACAAAACCAAAGGACAATCCCACAAGGGTGGTCCTAGCCACCAAGGACAAAAAAAGAAAAGTAAATACCTTAATGCACCAACAAAATGGGGCTAGGTAAAGCAAATAAGGGCATCACTCTTTTGTTACTTCATCATGAGCTTCATGGTAACCATAATTATTGTTGAAGAGTTACTTAAGTTACATGTTCAGGTCCTCCATGGCTTTAGTTCCTTGGTTGTAGATTATCCATGTGGCTCTAGCAACATTGGCAGAAACAGATAGGTTGATTGTGGTATTTTAAATCAAAGTGAGAATGGATTTCTAGAGCGCAGCAACAAAAACCAACCTTATCACTTTATCATCATCATACATGTGGGAAGGGGTCAATTTTGAAGGATACCCCTTAGTTTTTGTCTTTTTGGACCTAGCAAGGCCCAGAGCCTTATTCACACTCCCCTCTTGATTGAGTTTCCTCAATGATCAACACCTTAGCTCAAACCTAGAGTAATACAAATTAGGCTTGATAGAGCCAGGGGTTTTGGACTTAGATTCAGGGGAAACAAAGTTAGGATAATACTCATCATTGAGTTCAACAATGACAAGGTTGATGTGACTAGGAGTGTTCATGGGAGGCTCAAGAACATTACCGAAAATCATGATATTCTTGGTGTACTCATCAAGGGCATTCTTGTAGAGGATAAAAAATAGTCCCTAATGAGAAGGGTGGGAATATTTTTGCTTCCTAACTCTTTCTATGGAAATTTCAATGGAGTGGTATAGGTAGTCAGGGATATTGATGTGTTTGACATCTCTAAGATGATTTAGGAAAGCTAAATGGAAGCTACAAAGGGGGAGGTTGATATTGTCAACTGTTATGTAATATAATATGGGTATCATCACCTAGTCCTAGGGTGAGGGGAGGGAGGTCCTAAAAATGCCATTATTTTCCCAAACTAAATTCTTACCTTTATCCATGAAGAACTCCATTTCTGCTGCACAATTGTTCTTATCCCTTCGGATAGTGCATCCTTCAACCGAAAATCCAATGACCTTTGCTAGCAAGTGAATGTTGATGAAAAATTCTAGACCATGAACAATAATGTTCCATTTATCCCAAAAATTAACAATGTCATTTGAAACTTCTTCGTTAATTCCATATGATTTCTTCAAGAGAGGTAAAAAACCATGGGACTTCAGAATATCTTCACTGATAGGGTCTAATTAGAGGAATTCGAGCTGAAGGAGGGCCATGGCAGTGATGCAAAAATTAGACTAGGAATAGGGGACCAGGATGGAATAAAGAATTTAGATACCCAAATCATCTGTTATAAAGGTACCACACAAGCAAAATATTCTAGAATGAGTAGAATTCAAAGACCATTGTAGGTATCGATTGATGGAGAGCATGGATTCATGAGATCTGGTGCGATGAATTGTGCTCATTTTCGAAAGGTACTTACAAGAATGGTGTAAGTAGACCTTCACATCAACAATGGTGGAGAAAATAATCCCTTGGAACTAGAAGTTTATGAAAATGATAAATGGGGTGCTTTGGCTATAGGAATTCATGGTGATTTGGATGAGCAACTCAGGAATGCCAACATGGATGGGGTGGTGACATGAGGTATGATGGGGCAAGGGGATGGGTTGACATGGCTAGGTGTGAAGGCAAGGGTGGCAGATCATGTGAAGGAAAATTGGATGGTGTAGATGGTAAGGCACTGTGAAAGAAAAAGTTTGATAAGGCATAACACTTTTGGATAAGATTACTAGGAATTTTTTTGGCATGGTGGTCCACCTCTATTTTAGGGCTAAAATCATGATAAGGGGTTTAGGATCATTCATCCTTGGTAGAAAATGCCACATAAGGTCAATGGTGGGTCTTCCAATCCAATTAACCAATGGGGATGTTTTGACCAACATGAGGGAAATCACGGGTACAAGAGTTGATGAGGGTCTGAAGAAACTCATTGTTCCAAATGGTCAAGGATTACATGCTGGTCCCCATGTTGGCCATAGAGTCAATAGCTCTATTGGATTCTATGAACATGTGTTGAAAAATGGACTCAAGAAGTTGATGAAGAAGTATTTTGGCTTCTACTATCATGTTGTTGATCTTCCAAGGAGGAACATTGTCTTTTCTGATGTAATTGATTACATTCAGGGAGTCACCCTCGACAATGATTCTGCATCAAATATTTTCCACAATGATTAGGCCATGAAGGAGGGATTTCACTTTGGCAACATGGTTGGTTTGAGTGTGTAATTTTTTAGCGTAGGTAGTGATAATTCTACCATTATGATCATGGATGATGCCCCCTCGCCGGGTTTACTTCCTCGTGCTGTCGTTTCGGTGGAGGAGAGTGGGCGGATGTGGCTGTCGCACTGTTCCTCGTATGCGGTCTGTGTCGTGGTTCGCTGTTCTGTCCGCTGTCGGTGTGGGGCCGGGAGGGTCGCGTTTCGTGACATGTGCTCGTGTTGCGTTTTCGGTCGCGAGGAGGTTGGTGTGGTGTTTCTGCTGTCCGTCTGCTGTCCTCGCGTGGAGAGGGTCTGTTGCCCGGTGCTTTGCGGGGGCTCCTGGGTGCGCGTGTCTGATGGCGCCTGCGTTTTTTGTGGTTTTTCTGTTTTATGTTTTGCTTTTTTTTGTTCTTCTTTTTGCTTTCTGGGTCGCCTTGCGGGCCATGGCGTGTGTGTTTGTCGGCCGCCTGCTGGGGGCGTGCTTTGCTTTTTGGCTTGCTGGCTTTCCTGGGTGTTTGGGCGTTGGCTGTGTTGCTCGTTTGGGGCTTTTTTGTGGTGTGCGTTGTTTGTTTTCTTCCCTTTTGGTTTGTTTTGGGGTTGTCTCGGCTTTGTTTTTTGGTTTTTATTGTCTGCCTGGGTTTGTGGTGTTTGGGTTTGGGTTTTTGGTCGTGTCTTCCGGTCTTTTCTTTTCTGGGTGGCTTGTGGCTTTGTTTCTTGTTTTTGCCTTTGTTTAGCTTGGGTTGTGTGCTTTGCTTTTTGTGCTGGGCCTTTTTTGGTGTGTGTGTCTTCTTTTGTTTTTTTCTTTTTTTTTGTTTTTAGGTTTCGTTTTTTTGTTGTTTTGTCTTTTCTTAGGGTTCGTTTGGGTTAGTTTGTTCTTTGTCTGTTGTGTGGGTTTGGTCGTTTCGCTTGGTTTTTTTTTCTGGTCGCTGTGCCTTGTTGGTGCTTGGCCTTCTTCTTTGTTTTTTTGTGGGTGTGTTTGGTGGGTTTGTTTTGTTATGTTTGGCTTTTTTTGCCTTCCTGCTTCGTGTGCTTTTTTTTTCTTTTTTGCCTTTTTTTTTGCTGGGTGCTGTTAGTTTTTGTGTCCTTTTGCTGTGCCCCGTGGTCGCCTTTGATTCCGGGGGGTGTTGCTTGCCTTTGCTTGGTCCGCTAGTGGTGGGCCCTGTTCGGGCCCGTTGGGCCCCCTCCTCTAGCAATGCCAAGGTTGCCTCTTGAAGATCCATCAAAGTTTATCTTGAGCCATCCTTTAGGAGAGGGACTCCACTTTGCATTGGCTTGACTTGAAGCTTGGGGAGAAGGCTAGGATAGGTAGGGGATTAATTTTAGGGAGGTAACAATGGAAGATTTTATTCTAGGATTGGGTGATTTGGTGCAAGAAATAAGTTGGATATTTTCAGTGGCGAAACAAAGAACTTTATTACCAATAGATATGGGGTCCTTGTAAAGGTTAGAAAAATTTGTGTTATTACATTCAAGCCACACTTTCTAGAGGAAATAATGAAGTCAAAAGGTCCATATGACCTCAAGTCTAATGTTGTAAAAAGGATTGGTCCATTGGGTTAAGAACTCCACAAGGGAGTTAGGATGGACCCAAACAATGCTAAATAAGTTCAAAAGGAAACTTAGGATAATTGTTGAGAAGTTGTAGTTTATGAAAAGGTGGTGTGTGGATTCCCAAGTAGATAAGCAAAGATAGAATCGGTTAGGGATGATAAGCCCACACTTAGAAATATTTTCAATAGTTAGAATTTTGTTTTGGATGGTAAGCCAAGAGAAAAATATAACTTTAGGAACTAATATCTTCCACCACAATAGATTGAAAGGGATTGAGCAAGCATAACTATTTTATTATAGTAAGTAGGCTGACTTGACAAAAAATAAACCACTATCACACTCTTTCCAAAAGGATTGGTTAGGAGGGTGATCAAAGGGAAAAATACATGAGTTTATAAGGTAGGATAAGGAGTTAGCTACATGGGAAATATCTGTATTTATGGATGAAGGATAGGTTTCCAAGAGGGAAGTCCCTGAGCATGAGACATAAAGTTGCAAACTTTTCCACAAAAAATATTATCGATAAGAGGTTTAAGACCTGTGAGGATAGATCATTTATAAGGGGTCATCATAGGCCCAAGGGTCCTTCTAGAAGTTAATAGTTAGGCTATCACCAAGCTGCCATTTGATTCCTTTCGTGGTGATGGATCTTAATTGGATTACAAAGTTACAGAAAGAAAACCCAGGATGAGAGAATTCTTCATCCATGAAGCTATGATGTTGAAGATATTTCCTTTTTACAATGAGGACCCACTCAACATTGTCATTGGTGAATATTTTCTAGGCCTATTTTGCAATGAGGGCCATGTTCATTTTGTTGATTCTTCTGAAACTAAGACCTCCTTGAATCTTGGTAGAGCATACTTTATACCAAGCCACTAAGGAGAACCTTCGATTGCTTTCATATCCTGATCATAAGAATTTTTTTAAATCTGCTCAATTTTAGAACAAATAGTAGCAATAGCTTTGAATATTGATAAAAAATAAACCATAATGCTCTAGAGGCAGGCAAGGACTAAGGTAGCTTTGGCGAATTAACTCAGGAGGGCTCCCTTCCACCCTATAATTTTTTATAGAGTCTTTCAAGGATATTGTTCCACATGGATTTTCTAGGGATGCCTTTGAAAAGGAGATGGCCTAAGTATGAATATGAGAGATAAGCTATGGTGCATTCAATAATTTGGGTAATTTTAGCTTTTTGGGATGCATGAGTGTTTAGGAAATGTTTTAGCTTTTGATGAAATTTACCTTTTAACCTACAACTTATTCATAGAGGTTAATAATAATTCTAATATTTTTAGCTTTAGCTACAAATGTCATGGTAGCTAATATTTTATCATCAACAAATTTTTGGTGAGTAATGGGTCTTAGAAAAGAAGCAACTTTGATTCCTAAAATGGCATCGATGACACAGGTTGATTTAAGGGTATGCCCTAAGTACTCAACAAGGATGATGAATAACACAAGGGATCACCTTGTCTAAGGGATCACCTTGTCTAAGACCTATCGCACTAGGGAAGTAGCTAGCAATGAATCCATTAACAATGATAAAAAACCACATGAGGTTATGCAAGTTTTAATGAGGTTGATCCACTCATGATGAAAGTTGAACTTATGAAGGATGGCAAAAAGGAAATCCTAGGAAACTCCGTCAAAAGCTTTATTCATATCCAATATAAGGAAAAAACTAGTTTTTTTGCTTCAATATATAAAATGCATGAGTTCATGAATGGTGATAACCCCATCAGTGATAATTCTTCCTTGGATAGTGCTCCCTTGATAGGGGTTGATTATGAATGGAAGGATCTCCTTCAATTTATTGGCTAGGACTTTGGTTAAGATTTTGTAGAGCACATTCGATAGGATGATAGGCCAAAAATATGTGATGGATCTATAAACAACACATTTGGGAACAAGAGCAAGGAAGGTTGAGTTTACATACCTGGGGATGACTTTGGTCTACTAGACATCTTGAATGGATCTACAAACATCCTTATTAACAATGTCCCAAAAGGTTTAGAAGAATCTAGGGGAGAAGCCATTAGGACCTAGGGATTTATCTAGTTGCATGGAAAAAAGTGCCTTTCTAATATTATCCTAGGAGAAGGGTTTAATAAGTTGAGCATTCATCTCATGGGTTAGAAGGTTAGGGATGTGATGGAGCAAGGCTTCACAAGAATGATCAACATTAGGATTTTGAGAGCTAAGGATGGATTCAAAATGGTTGACAACTTCATATATGATTTCATTAATGCACGATGTGATAGATTTGTCACTCTTTACTAGATCCTTGATCTTTTTGGATCTCCTATGCTTTAGTATCAATGCATTGAAGAATTTTGTATTGGCATCACCTTCCTTGAGCCATAGGGCTTTGGATTTTTGCCTCCAAAAAATTTCCTCCTTAGTGAGAATGTTGTGATAGTTAGCTAATAATTGTATTTCTTAAGTCTAATTTGGATGTCATCCTATCCTTTTTGAATTTTATTTTTTATGACAAGTAATATCTCTTTGATCTCCTAATTATTTTTGAAAATATTACCAAAATAATCCTTATTCCAAACCTTGAGATTCTTCTTGATACATCATAGCTTTTTTGTAATTTGGACCATGGGTGGTCCTAAAAATATTTGGCCCCACCATTATAATATTTTTTCCCTTGGGTCAGGGTGTTGGATACACATCACTTCGAACTGAAAGGGGGTTTTGAAAGTAGGGGCTTTGAGACCTTCAAAAAGTAAAGGGTTATGGTCATATCTAGTTTTTGGAATATATTGGAGGATTGCATCCCCAAGGAGTGGGACAACCTCTTTGGAGAGAAGGAATCGGTCAAGCCTTAGTTGGTTATGTTGGGTTCCAATTCTCCTATTGCTCCAAGTGAACTTCATTCCTTTAAGTTGGACATCCATCAATTCATTGATATTAATGAAGTCACTGAACTCTTCATAATTTCTAGGGGATATGTTAGTTTCTCAATTTTTATCAGATGGATATAAGGGGGAGTTGAAGTCTTCGGCAAGGATCCAAGGATGGTTGGAAAAAATAGCCCTCATTTGGCTAAGATTGTTCCATATATTTACCATTCCCTAAGGGGTATTGGGAGCATAAATATTTGAGAGGATCCAACTTGCATTAGTATCTTTGCTAAAATAGAGAACATTGGTAATTAAATCAGAAGAATAAATGAGCCTTCATTCTACTTTAGATGGATCCCAAAGAAATAGGAGTCCTAAAAAACCTTGAGTTGGGCTAGTGGTGAATTCACTATTCTTCCATACAACTTTAGTAGCTCTTTATGTGATGGACTCATCAACCTTAGATTTTTACATGATGAAAATAGTGGGTTTTAATTATTTTCTTAAGGTGGTAGCGAATCTTTGTTTGGCATGACCATTGAGGCCTCTCAAGTTCCATGAGAGGATTCCCATTTTGAATTTTTGGGAAGTTTCCTCCACCCTTTGGCTTGCTACTAGAAGGGTTTGGTTCTCTTTGCTTTATCTTGAATCTGTGCAAACACATCTGAAGGTAGTGTTGTTTGAGAGCCATTTGTAATTTCATCCTCGATGGTCTTTTTCCTTTTATTTAAATTAGGGGTTCTTCCTCTATTTTTATCACTCCCAACACCAATAGAAGATTTTTTGAAGCTTCTGGATTGAAGAGAGTTGAAGCCTTCACAGGAAGGAGAGTCATGATGGTGGATTGAGCTACAAACCCTATATGGGCTTTGAATTTTAGGATTGGGGGACGACACATTGAGAGTAATGGATGGAGATTTTGGGGAGGATGTCTTGATAGCATTAGATGAATATTTAGAGGTGCAATGATGGGGGGGATAAGGATAGTTATGATCTAGTCAATGAATGATAATTATGGGTTTGGGAAGGGATGACATATTCAAGAAAAAAGACATCATATTTGTCATCATAGTTAAGAATATTCTTTTCAGAGAGGATATCAAAATTATTAGGATAGGAAAACAAGAAACATACTTTTTCCTAAGAAATTTGTTGATAAGTGGTTGTTATTTGCTTTTATTTGATGAGATTTATAGGGTACTGAGATGTAGAGTGACCTAGAATAGAGGTGGCCTGATTAGCAGTAGAAGGAAAGTGAAATTGTTTACCTCCATTATGGGTTGGTTTAAAGAGAGATTTATTAGAAGGGAGATCAAGCTTTTGATAGCCTTTCTATGAATTATATTTTTGTACTAATTCCTTCTTGTTTGCTTCTTTGGGTGATTTGAGCCTTGGGCATTGGACCCTAAGATGGCCTTGAGTGTGACATTCAACACAAAATTCCAATTTATTCTCATATTCAACATGTTGACATCTTCTGTAGGAACTATATATTAGGTTGATGTGTGTAGGGAGATTATATTCTAGGTTGGCATTGATGTAGAGGTGAGCATGAACCATTCAAGATTTGGATTTGGTTGGAGGGCCAATAGTGACCAAGTCACCAATGCCCTAAGTAATAGCAACAAGGATTTCTTATTGCTAGAATTAACTCAAAAGATTTGTGAGGTGAATCCATATTGGTGCTAAGTTTATGCTCTGAGTCCCTAGGTTAAAATCCTTAGTCCATTTCCTATAGTATAAACTTATGTACCTAAAAAACTAAGGGCCATCGATGAGTATAAAACATGAGTCTTCTAGGTTATTGAGCTTGATGAGAAAGAATCCTCTGGAGAGGGTAACCAAGTTGATGTTGCCAAAGGTCTTTCATTTTGAGATTGCCCACTTATGAATTGATTCCATGTCTAGTCTTCCACCAACAAATTTTCCCACCAGTGACATGGATTCTAAGGACACATAGTTTACCATGACACTTTTAGAAAGGACCAAATGACATCCATTGAGAACAAGGGAAACCTTGTTATTTTGGGATGGAGGACCATTAACCTTGAGGCTAGACCACACCATCTCCATAAAGAACATAGGTCTAGGCTTCTAGGTATATGTCAAAGGGTTACCTCCAAAAATCATGACTTCAATACCATTATCAAGGGGATCATGAGACCCAAATCCATCAGTATCATCCTCGGGGATGATCCTGTTAGTATCATCACCAACTATAGATCCTTACCATTTCCAGCTTCGCTTGTAAATTTTTTTCTCTTGTAGAAAATTAAAAATTGGAGTTCACAACTACCATTTCACAGTTGTAGAAAAATATAACATCATTATAATCCAAGCTTCAACTAGGGTTTTCTATAAAATATTAAAAATTAAAATGCCTATCAAACTAAATTTCTTCACAAATGCCCATTTTTATAATACACATATTTTGGAATTTTTGTTGGAATATCAAATGATTTGACTTCTAGGTTGAGTAATGGATATTCACACCCTCTCTAATACCATGTTGGAATTTTTAATGTATTTTAGAGTGAATTGGATTAAATATATTACTCAAAAATGCATAATAGACCATGCAAAATAAGAACAAAAATATGAAAGGTAGCCTTATACACCGATAATATCACTAAAGAATAAAGAATCAATGAATAAGTTGTTGGATAAGTGGGGTTATAATTATGAACCCATAATACAAGTTACACAATGTTAGGTGAAAAGACAAAGCATTGGTTTATAATATAATGAAATGAATAACATAATTTAAAAGCTACTCATGGGCCTAAGATATATACAACAATTAGAATACAAGGTAAATCATAACCTCAAAAGAATATTAGCATTATTTTTTTTTTCAAGAGAACGTTTACAAATTACATCAATACCACCCTCAAAGGGTTTGAAAACAAGACCACTTAAGAAACAACCACTATCTTTAGCCACTAGGGCAACTGCCTAGTGGTTATATTAGAATTAATTTCATCATCTAAATCTATAATATAGTTGTGACGGTAAGTGGAAATTAACACCTGTATCAATATCTAATTTTATAATATATGTCTAACTTCGTAATATATTATCTAACAAAAAATCCACATGGTAGTCATCCCTATCATAAAATACCATCATTAGAGTGGAAAATTAATTAAATTAAATTGTAGAAAAAATTGAGGCCAAATCTATTTTGTAGTTGGTTATACGATTTTGAAATGATCTCACCTACATTACATTATAATCACTATGGTACTTTAGCAAACCATAGAGTGGTATTACAATTGACAATTTTGCATATATCACTTGACAAGATTTAAATTTGGTAGTCCACATTGGAATCTTGTATTTTTAACTATTTAAAATTATGATATTTGATTAAGTTGTATTATCACTCATCCATAGGAATTAAATCTTTGTGGGATATTTATGATCCAAACATTCTCAGTAGTTTAAGTACTACAACAAAAATGAAACCAACGTTACTAGATAATAATAAATAAAGTTTCTTGTTTTGGTTTGAAAATAATTAATTTGATAATTGGTTTTGTTTATATAACATGTTTTAGGAAAAATGAGAAATAAACATAGGGTATGTTTGGTTTAGCTTGGATTTCTCAAGATGAACAAGAGTAAGATTACTAGTAAAAAAAAGAGAATAATGGAAAATATTGAGAAATTACAAAGAGAACTAAGGAATTTCAACAAGAATAAAGTGAAAAATGGCTAGTTGTAATCAACCTAACCTAAAACTATAATTATCAAAGTGAGATAGATAAGGTTCTGTCATACAATTTTAATAGTCTTTATGAGTACACAAGTTTCTTTAATTTTTATTTATGTGACTTACAATGCAATTAGGAACTTTGTTTTCATAGGAATTGCATATGCAATTTAGAAACAAGAGAATTGGTTTATTATATATAATAAGAGTTATTGTGGTATAGACATAACAATATGTATACATCTAGTCTATAAAAATAGATATAATTATAAATTTAAAACAAAAATTAAACATATTAATATTCATTTGATATTAAAAATTTAGAAACATATGGTTGACAATTAATTAAAAAAATAATAATTTTTGAATCATAAAAAAAGTAGTTACATTTAAAACATGGTTTAATTATTTAACATAACAATAATAATGACGTTAATTTTTTTATCAAGTAAATAATATTATAAAGGTGGAAGTGGGTTTTTGGACAAGGTTCCCAAAACTTGTTTACATAAAGAATCTTTCAACCATCATTACAAAACCTTAACAATACTAAAGCAAACTAAGATACTAAAACTATAGTAGAGTATTACAAATCATTAACTACTTTTTAAAATTTTGATCAATCTTCCATTGATATTCAACCTTGTTGCTTTGGCAATTAGAGGAAGGAAAAAGGTAAATACTACTCCCCCAATATTAACTTGGCCCCCTTCCTAATCATTGCAAACTTCCTAGTTAAATATTCATCAAGAAATAATATTACTATTTTATTTATTTTTTATATTTTAAATATTAATGTTTTTCTAAATAATTCTCAATAAAAAACTAATATATATTTTTTTCAAATTGTTTTTTTTTTGGTAGGTAAAGTCAAATTTATTTACTTATGGGTTGAAGTGACCGACCCTATTTACAAGAAGATCATCTGCATTCGAAATGCAGGCCAAAAACACCAATTTACAATAGTTCATTTGCATTTGTAATGCAAGGCAAAAACACCAGCACCATAGTCAAAAACCAATAAAAACTAATAGCCAAGCTAAACCAAAAAAAATTGACCCTAGCACACTAAACATCAGTAGAAACAACAGACAACACCAGTACCACCCCGAGGTTCAATTCCCAGTCCTGTGGGCTCTACAATCCTGAAGGAGAGTCTCGAGCATGCTTGGGATTTTACGGAGATCATCGGTAGCTTTGTGCATGAGGCCGATTCCTTCTTTGAGGATGATGACTACTGATAGGTAATGATCGACAGTATTCAAGACTCGATTGATAGCCAAATTACAAAGAATGCTATGTATATCTCATTCTTGGCCACAAAACCCTGGCTCACTCTTCTTGCCCTGCATCAGCTGCTCCTTGGTTTTCTTGCTCAGCTTGGATAGATCCTCGGGCTGGTCTTTCTCCTCACCACTAGACAGGTTCTGGAACTCATGGGTAACCTCAATGTTGGCCACCACCAACTACCTAGAAATCCAAATCAAGACTTGGGGAGAGACCCAACATGAATAACACCATAGACTGAAGCAAAACCGAGGTGTTGAAAAACATTGAACTAGGATTTGACACCCAGACATGGTGGTGAAAGCCACCTTTGATTCGGTATGGGACCGATGGTGTCAAAGAGACACCTTTTAGGTGGTTAGAACCATCAATAAAATTTGGCCACTGATGATTGGCCTTTACGAACATTATAACAACATTAGAGAAGAGGCACACTCTTGCTTCGCTAGAGCTAAATCTTTTGTCATTATCCAGGTTGAATTTCTTGATGACTTTCATGGGAAAGTTGTCTTCCCAAATGGTGAGGGAGCTCTCTTTGATTGCTCTATTTGCCAAGGTGTCGACCACTTGATTGGCCTCCCTGAACACATGCTTGATATGGTATTTCTTGTTGTTGCAAAGGCCTAGCTGGCATTCCTAGATAATTTTCTCTATATTTTTTCCACCCTTGCTATTTATTTAGATGAGTTTTACAATGATCTCTGAGTCCCATTCGAATATGACAGGGGCTAGCAGGTTTTTGTAAATGTCAATACATCTATAGAAGGCCTTAGATTTCACAAAGTTGTTGGTTTGGGACCCTATATTTTCAACAAAGGCCTTATGGATTTTACCACTATGATCTCTGAAGACCCCTCCTGCTTTCACTTTTCCTGGGTTCCCTTTGGAGGCACCATAAAAGCTAGCCTTAAGCCAACCTTGGGGGGGAGGGAACCAAGTGACCTGAGATATATATTTTCTAGATTTCTAAGACTTATTGCGATCCTGGGGAATCTTGAGGGTGGAACAAAACAATTCTTCAATCCCTAGAGCAGGGCTGACCTGACAAGGGATGAGTCCAAAATTTTTGGTGGTGTAAGCAAGGGCTCTAGCAGCTATGGATTCATGGGTTCTGGGGCCTTTGTTAAAAACTTTCCTATTTCATTCCAACCAGAGCTTCCAGAATATGTTATGGATGATAATTTTCCACAAAAATCATAGCCTGGGATGCTTGAAGGGCTTAGGCTATTAGCAAATGAACTCCTTGACAGAGTTTGGTCAGGTCTAGCTAACCTGAAAGCTTTGGGTTGCTAGGGAGAAAACACTTATGGAGTAGGGACAATCCATCAAGATGTGGTGAACAAATTCCTAGGCCTCAAGGCATAGGAAACATCTATTCGACACCATGATCCCTCATCACATGAGATTGTCCCTAGTAAGGATTTTATTGTGGATGGCCATCCAATAGAAGTGCGTGATTTTGGGAATGAGGTATTTGATCCACACCTTGTTAGCGACCACCTTCTTGCAGTTGGGGGTGCCTTGGGAACCCATATTCTCAATAAGCTGGGCTGCAATCTTGATAGAGAAATTTCCATCATTGGTGCCTTTCCAACTCCGCTCATCTCTCTTATTGACATGGGGGAGGAAAGTTGATTGCTGGATCTCCATAATACCTTTCACGACTTCCTTTATGGGTTCATTTATTATTCTAAAATTTATCTTCTTCCACTATTGGGATTTCGGGCTAGAGGAAATGAATTCTGCAACCTTGAACCCAAATATGTTGTCATTCAAATGTTTGGTAGGGATCAAAACAAGATTGCTGATGAGGCAGGAATTCTTGATCCAAGTATTTTCCCAAAAGTTGATGTTGGCCCCATTCCCTAGCTTCTAGGAAGACCCTTCAAGGATGATGTCCTGGGTATGAGTGATGGATTTCCAAAAATGAGAACCATTGCACAGGGGAGGTGCTTGGAGGAAGGCCTAGTGTTGAAGGTACTTTCTTTTCATGATGTTTACCCACTCAATATTGGCCTTAATCACTACTCTCCAAGCCTGCTTGGCTAGGAGAGCTAGGTTGGAAACTAAGATTCGGTGTAGACCAAGACCTCCCTGATCTTTGGGGGAGAAAAATTTATCCCAAGCTACTAGGTGGAGCTTTCTTAAGGCCTCCGATCCAGACCAAAGGAACTACTTTTAATTTTTTTCAATGGCTTCTCCCATTGAGGTCAAGATTTTGAACACAAACATGAAATATGTGGGGATGATGTGCAAGATGGATTTGACCAAATTTGCCTTCCCTACATTGGTGAGTAGGGCCCCTTTCCACCCAACTAACTTGTTACGGATCTTGTCCACCATGTTTGCCCACATGGTTGGTCGGGCCCTACCATGGAACATGGGGAGCCCGAGGTAAGTGGTCGAGAACTCAAAAATGGAACATCCTAGGATTCTGGTGATCTTGCACTATATTTTGGTTGGGGTATGGATGAAGAACAACTTTCTTTTAGTGTAATTGATTTTCTACCTAGCAGCTTCCTCGAAGCGGTTGAGAATATCCTTAATCACCTTAGCATCTTCTATCGAAGCCTTAGTAGCCATCAATGTGTCATCTAAAAACTGTTGGTGAGTCATGGGGGGAAGCTCGGTTGCTACCCTAATCTTAGAAAGCTAATTTTAGGAGCAAGCCTCCTTGATATTTCTCCCCAAACTCTCTATCAAGATGATGAACAGAATGGGGGACAGAGGGTCACCCTGCCTCAGGACCTGAGAACTTGGAAAGTAACCCATAGCAAAACCATTTACCATGACAAATAACCAAGAAGAGGAAATGCAGTTATAGATCAAGTTTACCCAGGATTCATGGAACCTAAACTTGAGAAGGATTTGGCTAAGGAATTCCATTTTGACTCTGTTAAAGGACTTGTTCATGTCCAACTTGAGGAAGAAGGCAGCCGTGTCTAAAACCTAGGCTGAATGGATCAATTCATGGATGGTGATGACCCCATCGAGAATATTGCATCCTTTGACTATGCTCCCTTGACATGGGTCAATGATGGATGAAAGAATGTTGGATAGCCTAGACGCTAGGGCTTTGGTGAGAATTTTGTAAATGACATTGCACAAGCTAATGGGCCGGTAATCAAAGAGGGATCAAGAATTGGCCCCTTTAGGGATGAGATCCAAGAAGGTGGAATTCACATATCTAGGAATGGACCTAGAGATTTTCATTTCCCTAATGACGTTAGAAATATCCTACCCCATGATGTCCCAAAAGTTCTGGAAAAACCTAGGTGAAAACCCATCCAACCCAAGGGCTTTGTCGAGCTTCATGGAAAAGAGGGCATGGTGAACTTCATCCTGGGAGATGGGGCTAAGAAGAAAATAATTTTATTCCAAGGAGATGATGGTGGGGATGATGGCCAGGAGGGATTCCATGGCATTGAGGGCTTGGGGCAGGTTGGAACCTAGGAGGCTTTTGAAATGATTGATGGCTTCTTCTATGATTGCATGGATATCTAAAATGGCTGCTCCATCCTGTGAGACAAGGATTTTGATCTTATTGGCACTCTTATACCTCAATGTTGAGATGTGTAATAAATTGGTATTGGCATCACCTTCCTTGAGCCAAATTTGTCTTGACTTATGGCACCAAAAATTTTCCTCCTTGGTGAGGATGTTGTGGCACTCAGACAACAAGAAACTCTCCTCATCCCTAAGATTGTCACTACCTTCGTATTTTGAAAGGACTCCTCAATCTAGCTGATTCAGGATTTGACCTACTATTTTTCTTCGAAGATGTTCCCGAAATTTTCCTTATTCCACTTTTTCAAGTTCCCTTTGATGAACCTGAGTTTCTGGGTTACCTGGTTAAGAGAAGACCCCAAGAATTTCTGACTCCACCATGACTGTATCAAGCCCTTGAGATCCTTGTGGTTGTCAAATTGTTTTAGAATTATATTTATTTGAACACATATTTATGTGTACTATGAAGCCTAATTATTTTGTATTGTATAAATAATCGATTAGATTATGAATTTTTTTAGAGAGTTTGATCAATTAAAATTTGCATTAAGGCTAAGATTCAAAATATTTTCTTAAACTAACAAGTCTTTACTTTGTAAAAAGTAGAACCATTTTAACAACCCTATAATACATGATAAAAGAAAATCTAATTTATTTCAAATGATATGAAATTAAGTTATAAAACATACGATTTTATTTAGATAAATAAGAAATGTAATCATTATGAATATTTAATGTGTACTCTTATTCTTAATTTATTTTTAAAAAATAACATTAAAGTTTTTTATTTGATAAATTTAATTTTATCTTAGTTAAATAAATACACCATACTCATAAGTTTAATTTTGTCTTAGTTAATGCTTCTCGTTTTCAATTTTTATTTGTGTGCTTCTAATTCAATTTGATAAGAAGTTTTTATACCTCTCCCAAAGTATTCAGTTTGAATAGGTCATGTCCTCTCAAATACACCATTGTAACCCACTATGATATTTGAGGAGTCAATACCTTTTTAAGTCTTAAGAACCTAGTTTTTCTTCCATGGAATGGAAACCATTAGTATAATATTGATTTGATTGGTATTTACCTTAACACAACTATTTCCGTCACATGTGGTGGTATTTTTTGATGTTGATATACCATTTTTCCATTTGAGTAGCCAAAATTTCTTTATTTGTTCCATAATTATGTTTATCTAATTTTATGATGAGTCAATTTATTTTGTGATGTAGCTACACCACTCTGAAAACTAGAATCACTATGTTTTATTTACCAAAACTGACCATAGTTGGTGCCTTTATGATTCCATGTATAACCATAATATTGTTGCCTCTCATGGTGGTTTCGGTGGCGATATGCTCCAACCTTAACTTTATGTTCTACTTTTTTTAGTCTTCCTTCACTTTTTTACCCCTTTATTTTACTTCTTTCTTGATATCTTGTTGAGATTCTATTTCAGGGACTTGTGATTGTTCTTCACTTTGCTCACAATAAAATAGATATTGATTATACCCTTGATGTAGAGCAAAACCATATATTTATCCTTTTGTAAGGAATCCACTCCACAAGATCTCTAGCTCCACAATCAAAGACTTCTCCAAAAACACATCATAGATACCTTTTACAATGGGGGTATATATCTTTTTATACAAGAGTGTGATGGTTCAACTTCCATGAGTTACAAGATCACCCATGTGGTGGTTCACCTTCCATGAGTTACAAAGTGCATAATAATATGATAATATTCCTCCAATGGTTAAAAATATGATTTTATGACATACATATTTCTAAATTGACATGTGGCCTTCCTTACTCAATAATTAATTTATGGCTCATACCATTATACAATACAATATTAAATTATTGAGTACCTATATTGGGTACCTAACATTCCATTCCCATTACAAAATGTTTTATCCTCAAAATATTAGAAGAGGATAAATAATATGATCTTCTAAACCATGTTGAATATTGGTACCAATATCGATTATCCTTTAATCCTAGTGAAATTATGATTGGTGGTGTTCTTTGATTCCAATGCTATGCGTTGGAAGCATAAATTTTACTTTTTTTCATCCATACCTACTTGTATTTATGACCAAATTTTGGGCTCCTCTAGTTTCTTATCAGCCCCTCATAGCTCCTTTGGTGCTCTATGCCTTGTCTCTATAATTGTTGTCACTCATGGTGGTGTGGATGGTGATATAATCCAACCTAAGCTTGTTGTTCTACATGTTTTCACTCTTCTGTCTTGTTTCTTTCTTTTGGTTCAACTTTTTCTTTTGTTTCTTATTTGAGATCTATTACCACCTCATCCTTAGGTTCTATTTTAGGTTATTTTGTTTGTTCTTCACTTTTTTCCCCTATAATAGTTACATGTGTGTCCTTACATTGAGAAATGTCATGTAATGTTATCTTCTTCTTCTTGTACCATAACTTCATGAATTGCTTTTGCACACTAATGTTTTTTTTTTTTTTTGTATTTACATGGACGCGTGCCGCCCTGGAATCCGCCACGGATCTTCGTGCGTCCGCCCCTATAACCATCGTCATCATTTTAAACCTTTTACCCCCACCGGACAACTTTTGCACACTAATGTTAATAGTACTAAAAGAATACAAAAAATGATAACCAAGGACAATATCGACATCATTGATCTCAATAGCATGAAAATTTAAATGTAAAACATATTTATCCATGGTGATTTTCAGATCTTCAAAAATTTGAACATTTTGACCCTCAAGTTGTATGCCTTTGTTTTTCTTTGTGTGAAATTGCAACCTCTTAGTCAAAGACATATTGATAAAATTAGATTTTCTACTAGGTTTAATGGAAATGATAATTTTTTGATTTTGAATGCAACCATGAACTTACAAAATAGAATTTTTATTTTCAAACAAATATTTTTAACCACTATTTGGCCCTGACACACAAGGTGTAGTTTCCTTAGCCTGCACATTATTATCTTTTTCTTCTAATCCCCATTTGATTAAAAATGCAGCTTCAAATTATTTCTGTGTGTGTGTGTATTTATAAGCATGAGCAAAGGCTAAAAACCATAAAAAAACATCCCCTCACAAGTAATCCCAAATTTTCACTTTCCATTCTTTTACAGAAAAATTTAAAGAAATAAATTTCCACTTCATGAACCATTCTCTAGCATCAATATCATCTCTTATAGTGAATATTGATAAATCCCTGTTTTCTTTTTCAAATTATCTAGGGTTTAAAATGATCTAAATTTCTCAAAATTTAAATTTTTTGAAATATCATCTTTGCCCTTATTCCACCATTAAATCTGAAATTTATCTTCAAAATAAAACAAATGTAAAATGATTTACTTACTTGGATTGAGAATTATGAAAATTTTCTCTTTTTCATGCAGCCCAGAAACAATACCAAAAGCCCAAATTGCAACAACTGTAACCCCATCAATACTTATTAGAATTTAATAAGTGAATAGTCATTTGTGTGGTACTCAAAATAACCTAGAAATAGGGTCATGTGGAAAGGGATTATGTGATGATGCAAAAATATTCTACAAATGACTGCTTAAAAATGTAATATATTTTTTTTCTTTTTGAAAAAAAAAAATCGTGCAACCCAAAAACAACCTCAACAATCCAACTTCAAATAGTTGTAACTCTCTTAATACTTAACAATAATAGGACAATATTCCTTGTGGTTATATATGAAAATATCCCCCCAATGGTTACAAATATGATTCTATGACATAGCTATTTATAAATTGACTTGTGGCCTTACTTAATAATTAATTTATGGCTCATACCATTATACAATACAATATTAAATTATTAAGTACCTTTCTTGGGCACCTAACATATTTGCCTTCATAGGATCCCATGGGATAATATTCTTTCTTCACAACATTCATGAAATAAACCTTATGTGAACTGTACATATTTATCTTCATTCTCCTTGAACTTATTACAATGTGCTTCCTACCAATTCTAAACATGTAAAGAAGATTTTAAAAGTACAAAAGTTATTTTGTCACTATTAATAAATTTATTTACACAAAATTATGAAGATAACTAATCCAACCAATGTTCTAGGGCATCAAATTATTTTTTCCTTCAAACATAGGAATATTATAGATCACCTAATGGGAACAATGAATGGTGCTAGGGTAGTGAGAGTTTGTAGGAGGTTGTAGAATTTCTACCAAGGAGTCAATGAATTTGAGCAAATTATTCCATCTTTCTCCTTTATTTTATGAGGGCTTTGTTCAACATCTCCTTGAAAGGATCAATTGTCCTGATATTGTCCATTATAGTTCCAATATAATATTGTTTGGAATAACAAGGGAGGTCATTAGAATGATATAATATGTAGTAGAGTATAATTTAAAAATAATAGATCATAACAAATCAAAG
The DNA here is from genome assembly GCA_028583015.1 of Wollemia nobilis. NCBI lineage: Eukaryota > Viridiplantae > Streptophyta > Pinopsida > Araucariales > Araucariaceae > Wollemia > Wollemia nobilis. The sequence goes on along the minus strand of JAQPPZ010003818.1, from coordinate 39,350 downwards.
CACAAAATATATAAGCAAAATAGTATAATGATTTTATTATTTTAAAAATAGAGTATAATACAATTAATATTTGGGAAGAGATGTGAGGATATTGCATTGCATCCATTATTCATTATTTTTACAATAATAATGCATCTTAATTTATACGATAATTGGTGTATGGAATATCCATCATATTGAAAATGGAAGGCCACCCATATGAAAATGTGGTGGTTCATATTCCATAAGTTAGGTGGTCACCCATATGGAATTCTGATGATTCACCTTCCATAAGTTAAAAAGTGTATATTAAATGAGAATTGTGTACACACAACTTGTTCTTTTGTACTTTTTCTTATCTTGGTGTGTGAACAAGGATAGAAATGCAGTTTTTCTATAAAAATTTAAATTAAAAATTACTAAATTTAGCAATTATTTTGTTTTGTATTTTTAAGGGCCTATGGAGTGTTTTTTCCATGTAGTTGCTAGATAATGATAGAGTTTCTTGTTGAAATTATTTTCTCCTTCTAATATTTCTAACACTTCTTGAATTTATCAAAATAGAGTTCTATGATTAATGTTATACCCCTGACAGTGTGGTTATGATTAAAAAATAAGGTTTTAGGCATTTTCAAGCATAAAGCCATGCCCTAAAAGGTCACATGTCTAGATTAGTCAGATTTTATTCTAATTTCCTTTCATAAAATAATTTGGTGCCTACAAGAAACCTATTATATGGCAAAAAAATATTTTTGTATGTTACTTTTTAAAAATATAGGTAATATATTCATTCCACTTATTTTTGAAAAGTACTATGAAATCTAACATGGTATTAGAGTAGGTTTGAATCTCCATTATGTGACTTCTTGTATTTTAAAACTTTATTTATATAGAATATCCTAAGGGAAATAGTTCTTGGAGTAGATAAAATAATATTTGTAAGACATTAATAGTTAGTAAAAGAGATTTATGATAAATCCCTAGGTGAGCTTGGATCATGAAGATCTCACTAGATTCAATAGATTTGAACTAGGAGAAAAAATCACTAACAAGTTTATTTATTACTTTCTTAACATTAAATATTTTCATTTAAATTTATTATTTCTAATTAGATGGATTCACCAGGTTTAGGATTGTGTTTTTTTGTTTTTCTTAAAAATTTTATTTATCTTTGTCATTTTATCTTTGGTATTTTGTGTCTAATAATAACAAAAAGGAGAGGATAGTCTGCATGATCATTGTGAAATAAGAAAAGAATAGGCTAAATAGTTTTTTATAGATCTTGGATGTCATTAAAGTCATATATGAACTTGTGCATGGCAAAGATCTCCAAGTCGCTTGAAAAAGTTGCTAGAATGGTCTGATATTTTTTGCTACATTGACATGACATGATGTTCTAATTGGTTGTATTTTAAAAATAAAATTATGTAGAGAAAACCATGATAGATACTAAAAAATCATTAAAGTTTTTGGATTCTTTATGAAATTTGAGGGAGGTTCTAGTTCAGTACTTTTCTCTATTTATCTCCAACTACCTACTTTTTTGTGTAAAAAATTTTTTTTTTTTCCTCAATTTTTATAGTTTGTGAATTAAAAAAATAATATTTTATAAAATAATCTATAGAATATTCCTAGAATGGTGGTAAATGATGCATTGAAATTATTATTATGTTAGCATGATGCAATATTGAGTCATCACAAGGGAACATGTATGAAAAGGTAAATACAAGAGGTGAAAGGGGGGAATAATATTTATTTGTTTTCACTAATGCTTATATTCTCAAGGGGTATCTAATTCATAGTGGATAATGGATCCATACTTAAGGCATTGGGACTAAGAGGTCATGAGGTCAAACCCCACTAGCTCATATTTTTGGATAAACTTGATGGTATCAACACCTAGAATGATGATGGTAACATATTTGACATGAAAACATGCAAACATGACATGGCACTACATGATGATATTAAATTTTATGATATCTTCTATTTTTAACATGTTCATGATGATGTGGTGCTCGATGACATAGCTCTTGATGATGCAATAACTAGTGATGATTTGATAAATGATCATGTGGTTATTGTTGACATGGTGCATAATGATATGTCATAAGATGATATAGTAAGTGATGAAATGGTAGATGATGTGGTGTAGTATCTTAGCTACTACCTATTAATTCTAAGAATTTATCCATATAAAAATTGATTTGCAAACCTAGGAATAATATTATAAAAGCAAAGTTTACAAATATGAAAATTTTTGGCTATGTCTCCAAGGTGGATTGATTTTCCCAAGTGTCAATTTGTAGGAGTGATCTACTACCAAAGTGATCCAATTTGGATTGAGATATATATGCTAGAAAAGTGACCAAAATAGCTTAGAAGTGATCCACTAGAAAAGTGATCTGATTAAATTACACGAGCAATTCACTCACTTCCTAGAGTGAATCACTCATAGGCCTATGTAGGGGTAAATGTAAAGTTGTAAATCCTAAGGAAAATATTTTGAAGGCAAAATTTTTGCATTTAGTGGTTCCACTAACTCATTTTAGAATCCTTCTAGGCCTATTAGAAACATATTTAAAGGTATGGAACATTATAGGTACAATATTTAAAGTATTTACTTTAAGTAGGAATAAGTATTTCTTACTGTAGGTATCTCAAGGGTAAATTCCAAGTATAAATAGGAGCCATGGGATCCATAGTAAACATATTTTTACCATAAGAAGTTAGAGCTACAATATATGAAATCTATAATATACTTTAACCTTATGAGATTGTTGAGAAACTGGAAAGTTCTTAGGCATTCCATTAGTGGAATTTCCCTCTTAGTTTGCTAAGTGTGTGGTGATTGAGGCATTGCTCTTTTTCTCATATTTTAATTCACTTAAAAATTTCATATTAATTAATGGGATAAAATTTATGCTATTCAAATTCTTATGTGTTTATTGATCACACATACTTGATTGCTATGGTTAAAACTTGTATTTAATTTGAATTCCTTACACACTTAATATTTAATGTAATTAGTGTAGGTTATAATTAGAGTATTCTAGTGGGATAGTGGGAAGCCAACCTTAAACTAGAGGTTGGGAGTAGCCCTGGGAAATCCTTCCAATAGGTAGCCATTCACTCCGACTTTATAATGATTTACTCCAAATTTGAAGTGATTCACTCCAATAGATCCCATCACTTGGAAAGTAGTCTAAGTCCATTTCTACATATTATTCACTCTATTTTGCAAGCAATTTGCTCTATTTTGCAAGTTATTTAATATGGATATATTTGATTTGGACAAGTTGAATCTAATGCAATTCATCAAGGCTAGTGACATGATTGATCAAATCCAATCTCAAGTTGACCTTAAACTTCACATTTTTTAATTATTTGTTTTTTATTTTGTGTGGGTACTTTTTTAATGGTGACTCCATTATGATCTTCAATAAAATATATATATTTTTTAGGTAAGCATGCAAGTGAGCACTAAATTATTAAATTTATCAATTTTGACTCCAAATTTGTATTGACCACAAGAAAAATGTAATTGAGATGAGTCTAAGAAGTTACTAGGACCTTACTCATGAAGAAATTCACTCCAAAATAGGAGTGATCCACTTTGTTTGAAACCACTTGCTCATAATGTCTAAAATTTTGTCAAAGACCAAGTCATTGAACGATTCACTCCATGAAGCTCATGATTTAATCCAAAATAGAAGAATTTATCCATGTAGATTCTAAGGAGCAATTTTCTTAGGTCCTATGGAGTGACTCACTTGGAAAGAGAAATTTCTTCCCAAAATCTTCAAAGGAGAGTGATTCACCTTAGAATTAAAGTGATTCAATATAAGCAATTCACTTGGTCCTCTACTTATTAAAAATTTCAAAGCTCAATTTATTAAGGAATTCACTGTAGTTCACTCATGATTTTCTCTATAGGCTAAATTTTGTAAAATTTTATATGTTGTATCAGTGGGAGAAATTTCATCCATCTTGCTAGTGATTTTATTTGACTTGCTGAAATTGCTTGACTTTATTAGAAAAATTAAATAGGGATTTCTTAAAAAAAAAAAAATTATAGGAATTAATTAGAAATAAAAAGCTAAAATAAAATAGGGATTAACAAAAAATATACTACAAAATTTAAATAAAAAGAACAACACACTTGTACAATAATATAAAAGAAATTATGCTATTGAAAAATAGAATTAATGCAAGCAAAACTATAGTAAAAATATATTTAACACTTTGACTATGCTACTTGACTACTGAAAGTAAATAACAAAAAAGAAAATTATTAAAAACTTGTAACCAATACTAGTAGACCTTCCACTATTCCAAAGAGTGGCCTTTGCTCCATGATTCAACAAAAGGAAGAAGGATTCTATTGAAAAACTAGTCTAAGGGGTCAAAATATTTCATGCAATATGGTTTAAAATTTAGATCGAGACAATGTGTGAATAGTCAAATCACTACATCCTTTATTTAACCATTTACTTTGCCTACTAAATTTTCCCAATGGGCATACAATATTATTAATAGGTAAATTTTTAACATTTTAGCCTATGAATGGGGTTTATTTAGGACAACAACCTATCCTAGATTGATTACATAAACCTGTGTGTTAAATATGACTAAACAGAATTGAAATAAGTTAAAGTAGATAAGTTACCCTATTTTTGCAGCTTTGTTGGTTGTTGATCCACTTGAAATAATTCTAAGAAAAATCTAGGTTGAATCTACAACTTCCAGTATACTTTTTCAGCTCTTTTTTTCTTGCAATTCTGTTATGTTATGGCATGGGTTGATAGTAGGGGCTTTAGATCATATGTCAAGTTAATTCTTCTTTATGCATAAATTTACCTGATTGTTGATTAATTGGTTTTTGAGTCAAATACATGACTCACATTTTTTACTAGAAGCTAACAAAGAATGTTGACCACTAACTTTGTCGTGTTCCTCCTTTTTACCACCATTTTGCACTTTTCTTCCATGATTGTTATAACGCTTTTCATGTAATTATGTTATGTAAGAACTTGTGTTGATTTGGTATTTGTGTTGTGCTAGTGCCTTGTTGTTACACAAAATATTTTGGTGCATAGCTAGTTCCATATCATTGATACAACATATAATAATTGAAAAAGGTAGTCTAAAACGATGGTGAATTAGATTTTTAGATTTATAGACTTGTCCATAAATTTTAATAAAATTATTACTAACTTCATTCTACCTTTCAATGAGCATAAATCATGCATTTAATCCTAAAACATATAAAAATTAGATCAAAACAACAAATAAAAAATCTTCTTTAATTTACTATATTAACACTTAATATTAACATAAATAATGATCAAATACTTAGACGATATACTTAGACGATACTATAACACTTTAATAAAAAAATAGGTAAAAGGAGTTAAAATGTTTTTGTAAAATGAGATATTTTATAGTCTCATCACTCCTCCTCACATATTCTAATGTATGTCCTCATGTATTCCATATGATCAAGGTTGCGTGCATATCCAATTCTTTGTACAAACTACTCTAGAACCTATTTTTCAGTGAATGATAGCTCTTGTTTCTTTGTATTATTTCTAACCAATCTAGAAACTATTACTTTGGTTATGGGTCAGTATCAAAATAATATGGAATAGGGGTAGGTATAGTAGGTGGGAAAAATTTCAAGGCCTATCCAATCATGTCATAGTTCTATGATTATTTCAATAATCACTACTGCTATCATAGGGGACCACATCAAATTGGTAGGTGAGATAGGCCCCCTATTTTTCAAGGTGATAGATAGCTCACCTACCTTTGTCTACATGACATTATTACCCTGTTAAAGTCATCCCTATAAAAACTATAAAAATTGCTTATGCTTTCATGAGTATGACTGAGGTATGTTTCCCTAATGGTTGCACTTCCCATAAAAGAGAAATTTGTACTAATGAGGGATCTTGTATTTGGTTGATCATGTCATAGTAAGAGCTCAGGTCTTGTCTAACTAGCGTTATATTACCATACCCTATGTTTGCATTGTAGTTGATTGCACATGATGTTGGTAAATGCTCTCAATTGGACTTCAACAATGTAAATATGAGGTAAAAACCACATATCATTGAAGAACACAAGCTTATACTGAGAGGGGGGTGAACAGTATAAGACCACTTTTTACTTTTCTTTCCCAATCAATATTATGCAATGTATATATAGCAATATTAGCAGCAATAATAAAAGAAAATTACAAAACACCACACACAATAGAGACACCACAATTTACGTGGTTCACCCAATGTGGGCTACTCCACGGAGAAAATATTTCACTAAAATTTTCTCGATCAATCTCTTGGGAATCCTTTCCCTATTACAATGTTTATGGACCTCTATCCAAAGGAGATGTTGATCCCCTAAATCAAGTTCATGGATATCTATCCATAGGAGAACTCCTTCTCCTCTACTCTGGTTGGTGATCCTCTAGAAGACTATTGCCTCCACTACACTAGCTTGTGGATCTCTCTCCATTGAAGACTCTTGTCCCCACTCAGAAGACCTATCCTCACTACCCTGGATGATGGATATCTATCCACTAGAGACCACTGTCCTATTTGCTCTATCACCTCCAAAGCTCTATCTCAAATATGCACTAAACATAGTCCTTCGGTCTAGCACAAATCTACTCAACAAGTCCACACATAACTTGCTTAAATATGCTCAACAAGTCCACACAGAACTTGCTCAAATCTTCTCAACAAGTCCACACAAAACTTGCTCAAATATGCTCAACAAGTCCACACAGAACTTGCTCAAATCTGCTCAACAAGTCCACACAGAACTTGCTCAAATATTCTCAACAAGTCCACACATAACTTGCTCAAATATTCTTTAAAAAGTCCACATAGAACTTGCATAAATATTCTCAACAAGTCCACACATAACTTGCTCAAATATGCTCAACAAGTCCACACATAACTTTTCCAATCTCATAGAAACATAAAGAGAATTGTTAGAGACCCAATATGTTCTATACTCAATGCCCAATCACTTTCTCAACTCAAATCAGAATATAGAATAGTTTGTTTTATGGAACTTGAACAATCACTTCACACATCCACTTGACTAGGCTCAACCAACTCTACTCAACCAATCACTTAATGAAACACCCCTTTCTCACAAACCCTAGTCCAAGTATATAAACACCAACTCAAAATATTTCCAACAATGCTCAACAACAAATCTCACATAACAATGATACTCATATTCTTTTCAAACCCTAGTTCAAGTTCTTTGCTCAACAACTTACTTCAACAACAATGCTTATAAAACAATCTTCACATAGCAATGATACTCAAACCCTAGTTCAAGTTCTTCACACAACCAATGGCTCCAACAACAATGCTTATAAAACAAGGTTTTAACCACACTTCTTTATTCCAAAAAACCTTGAAGCAATCACTCAAACACACTCAAAAGGAAACCCTAATCAAGTCCTTTTCACTCCAAACTTATTTTCCAGAAAACAACCAATCAACTTAAACTTTGGAAAAATATGCCCATACCTTTTTCTTGATAATGATGACCTTCAAGAATCTACCAACACAATATTCCTTTGCCAATCTCAAAAGGATTAGATGACAATATAATGCATATATTAATTCATGAGTATACCTTATTACTCCAATCTCAAAATAATATCCAACACCATACTATTTTGAATATTCACCTCAATACTTTATAATAAATACTCCCTTTTAATTTAGGCATTCATTAAATTAATTACAACCTTATTTCTCCTTTATTCAACCTTAGCCTAAATTAAAATTAAATATCACAATAATAAAATGTTACCAGTTTTATTAACGCATGAAGCGCTTCTTCTTCCAAGCGCCTTCCTCTTGGCTGTCACCACCGTGGAGCTGCGTTCTCCCTTGGAGCCTCCACACCTTACACCTTCTCTTGCTTCAGGCCACACCTCACCTTGGCTTTATTTGCTACCTCAAGCCACATCTTGCTACGTTCGCTACCTCAGGCCACACCTTGGCTATGTTGGTTGTCTTGCGCCACTCCTTGGCTATGTTTGCTACCTTGAGCCACTCCTTGGCTACGTTTACTGCCTTGAGCCACACCTTGGCTATGCTCGTTGCCTTGCGCCACTCCTTGGCTATGTTTGTTGTCTCTAGCCACACCTTGGCTATGTTCTTGTCTCTAGCCACACCTTGGCTATGCTCGTTGCCTTGCACCACTCCTTGGCTACGCTTGCTATCTCTAGCCACACCTTGGCTATGTTCACTGGTGCATAAACAAGATTTTCATTGCTCTTTCTTCCTTACAAACTTAAACATAATTGCACATTTTTTATCATCGAGCAAAGGGATAATTTGAAATGCCTCCAAGGCATTAGCTTTTATACTAAATCTCTTCCACCATGCATGATGTCGACACTCGATTTACTCTCAACGTTTTTGGACGTCGGCGCTTGAATTTCCTTTGAAACTTTATTAATTTATAAAATATTTAAATTCTTTTGAATTTAAATTTTATAAATTAATTCTTTAAACCCTATGGTTTTATTTAAACCATATTTCACTTTGCACCTTGGTATAAATAATATTTATTTATAAAATTTAAATTCATTTTGAATTTAAATAATTTATCAAATAAATATTAAACCTCCCTTTAGCTTTGCAAATAAACTTTCTTGGGTTTTTATGAAAACCTTTTAACTTATGCTTCCACATAATATTTAAAAATATTATGGAGCCCTTTGCCTTTAACCTTTGCATTGTTCCTCTTGATCTTGACTTTATTAGAAGCCTTTTTCTAGAATATCAATGACAACTTTGATAACTTGTTTCTTGACAAATTCCTTGATATTTAATGATGACTTCATTTCTTGACATCAATGACAACTTTAACTTTAAGGACTCAAAATGTCCAACAATATCCCCCTTTGTCATTGATGGCAACCCAAAAACTTTTTACCAAAAACTTGACTTCTTCTTCTGTGCTGCTCCCCCTGGGACATTGCTCCCCCTGGCTCAATGCTCTCTTCAAATACCAAGTCTCTCCCTCTTACTCAAAACTCTCCCCCTTACTCAAATCTCTCCCCCTTTGACATCAATGGAAAAGGGTCACCTTTGGGGCTCGGGGCTAAGAATGAGCCTCTTAGCTTAGCCCCTCCCCCACCTCCTCTTGAGGTGGTTAATTCTAGGGTGGGAGTATTTCTACTCCCAAAAAGCATTATTCTTTACCTTTATCCTCTTTCCTTCTTATCTGATCCTTCTGATTCCTTTGACTATTTCTTTCCATGTCCATGTTCCTGTTCACATCCTTGTTCCTATTCCTATTCCTATTCATATCCATGTTCCTGTTCCTGTTCCTATTCCTATTCATATCCCTATTCTTATTCATATTCATATTCTTGTTTCTATTCATACCTATTTTTGGAATGTCTGCTCTACACCACTTTGTTGTGTGACCATCATTGTTGCACTTATAACACTTAATGTTATTATTCCTTGGAGGTTCAAATGCCATAGGATTTCTCCTAGTGAAGCCATATCCTCTTCTGTCATGAACCCTACAATTCATTGCCTTGTGACCAAACTGATTATATGAGTAGCAATACCCATGGAAAATTTGTTTGTTCCCATATTCCTATCTTTCTCATGTTCTTCACTGTGAAGCCATGTGCCCAAACCTGTGACATGAAAAACATCTTCCATTGAAGTTTCCTTGTCTTGACCTCATAGGTCTCTTAGTCTCTCTTGACCTGTTCTGATTGTTGTTCCATCTGTATCTTCTTTGTGCATTGTTCCTATCTTTTTTGAACTCTCTATTGTCCAACTCATCCTCAGATGTCTCACTTTATTTTACATTATCTTCTTCTAAAGTATCTTCATCTAAAGTTTCTTCTCCTCCAAAACTTGAGGATGATTCTCCTTCCCATTTCTTTTGAGCTTGTTCAAAACCAAGCCCTATTTTGCTTGATGTAGTCTTTTGTGTCTTGATGAACTTATCCAAGTTCTTTGAGCTATTTTTGAACCCTTTCTTCTTGATCTTGGAGTCCTCCAAATCTTCTCTTAGTAGTGCTACTTCTTGTGCTAACTTCTCACATTCTAAGATATTTGCTTCTAACTTATCCTTGAACCTTTTTGCCTTAGCCTTTGATTTTTCTAAATCCTCTATGAGCAAACTTCTCTCTTCATCACATTCTTGGAACTGAATTTCAAGTTTAGAGTTTTGCTTTCTTACCTTCTTTACTATTTCAAGGGCATAGATAAGTTCTCCCTTGAGATCATATCCATCCTTTTTTGAATATTCCTCTATTTGTTTGCCTTTGTCCACATCTTCATTTTATTTTGTCTTGTCTTCTATGGAATCACCTTCTTTATCTTCTAATGCCATTAGAAGATTTTCATCTGGTCCTTCAAGTGTATCTTCATATTCATCATCATTGAAACTATAACCATCCTTTGTACAACTATATTCAAGATGTCCAAAGTTACCACATCTAAAACACTTGAGAATGATTGGAGTCCTTTTCTTAACTGGTTCTTTTTCTTCAATCATAAATAGGACTTCATCTCTATCATTGTCTGAAAAATTAGCATCACTATCACTTGAGTACTTACTTGCCTTATCCGCATAGTAGCTTCTCTTTTGCCTTTGAAAGAACTTATTTCCTTGTCTTCTTTGTCCATCCTTGCTTTTCTTCTGATGCTTGTATCTTTCTGATTCCCTGTTTCTGTGATCCTATTTTTCTTCACCATTGTTGTTCTTGGGTTCTTGACAATCTGTTGCAAAATATCCATACTTTCCACAATTGAAACACTTAACAGATCTTAGATCTTTGGATCTTCTATAGTCCTTATCTCTTCTACCATAATTAGCTTCTTCATCATTGGATGACTCATTGCTTGATTCTGACTTCTTACCCTTTGTTTTATTGATTGCTTTGAATGTTGCTTCCTTCTGGGGAATAGGATCTTTTGTTCTTATCTCAAATACTGTGAGCATACCAAGAAACTTATCTCTTGTCAAAGTATCACCATCCATTGACACTTCTATAGCAGAAACCTGTTCACTGAATCTTTTTGGAAGAGATCTTAATACTTTATCACAAACATCAGATTCATCAATCTTCATTCCAAGTCCTTGCATACCATTAACAACCTCATCAATTCAAAGTAGATAAGCACTAATATTTTCCTCATCATTCATTCTTAATGCTTCAAGTTGTCCTTTGAGATTTTGCATCTTTGCTTTCTTGACACTTTTATCTCCTTCATATATATTTTGCAATTTATCCCACATTTCTTTTGCAGTTTTACAATGCATAACTTTCATAGACTCTGTTCTACGCAAACCTCTCACAAGTGCATTCATTGCTTTTGAATTATAGTGTTGTAGAAGCTTACCTTCCTTATCTATAGGAGGATTGACTAAGGGATCGTATCCAAATTCCACTACTTCCCAAATGTCATTGCCAAGTGCCATCAGGTAGATCTTCATCATCATACTCCAATACATATAGTCACTTCCATCAAATATTGGTGTTGAATTATTTGAGGCCACCTCCTTAGGATCCATTGTGTTCTTGTTAGCTTTTCCTTCAAGTTGTTAAACTCTTCTGAAGGAACCCACTCTGATACCAATTGAAGAACACAAGCTTATACTGAGAGGGGGGTGAACAGTATAAGACCACTTTTTACTTTTCTTTCCCAATCAATATTATGCAATGTATAGATAGCAATATTAGCAGTAGTAATCAAAGCAATGTACAAAACACCACACACAATAGAGACACCATAATTTACGTGGTTCACCCAATGTGGGCTACTCCACGGAGAAAATATTTCACTAAAATTTTCTTGATCAATCTCTTGGGAATCCTTTCCCTATTACAATGTTTATGGACCTCTATCCAAAGGAGATGTTGATCCCCTAAATCAAGTTCATGGATCTCTATCCATAGGAGAACTCCTTCTCCTCTACTCTGGTTGGTGATCCTCTAGAAGACTACTACCTCCACTACACTGGCTTGTGGATCTCTCTCCATTGAAGACTCTTATCCCCACTCAGAAGACCTATCCTCACTGCCCTAGCTGATGGATCTCTATCCACTAGAGACCACTGTCCTCTTTTCTCTATCACCTCCAAATATCTATCTCAAATCTACACTAAACATAATCCTTCGGTCTAGCACAAATATTCTCAACAAGTCCACACAGAACTTGCTTAAATATTCTCAACAAGTCCACATAGAACTTGCTCAAATCTACTCAACAAGTCCACACAGAACTTGCTCAAATCTGCTCAACAAGTCCACATAGAACTTGCTCAAATATTCTCAACAAGTCCACACAGAACTTGCTCAAATCTACTCAACAAGTCCACACAGAACTTGCTCAAATCTGCTCAACAAGTCCACACAAAACTTGCTCAAATCTTCTCAACAAGTCCACACATAACTTGCTCAAATCTGCTCAACAAGTCCATACAGAACTTGCTCAAATATTCTAAGCAAGTCCACAAACTTGTCCAATCTCATAGAAACATAAAGAGAATTGTTAGAGACCCAATATGTTCTATACTCAATGCCCAATCACTTTCTCAACTCAAATCAGAATATAGAATAGTTTGTTTTATGGAACTTGAACAATCACTTCACACATCCACTTGACTAGGCTCAACCAACTCTACTCAACCAATCACTTAATGAAACACCCCTTTCTCACAAACCCTAGTCCAAGTATATAAACACCAACTCAAAATGTTTCCAATAATGCTCAACAACAAATCTCACATAACAATGATACTCATATTCTTTTCAAACCCTAGTTCAAGTTCTTTGCTCAACAACTTACTTCAACAACAATGCTTATAAAACAATCTTCACATAGCAATGATACTCAAACCCTAGTTCAAGTTCTTCACACAACCAATGGCTCCAACAACAATGCTTATAAAACAAGGTTTTAACCACACTTATTTATTCCAAAAAACCTTGAAGCAATCACTCAAACACACTCAAAAGGAAACCCTAATCAAGTCCTTTTCACTCCAAACTTATTTTCCAGAAAACAACCAATCAACTTAAACTTTGGAAAAATATGCCCATACCTTTTTCTTGATAATGATGACCTTCAAGAATCTGCCACAATAACACAATATTCCTTTGCCAATCTCAAAAGGATTAGATGACAATATAATGCATATATTAATTCATGAGTATACCTTATTACTCCAATCTCAAAATAATATCCAACACCATACTATTTTGAATATTCACCTCAATACTTTATAATAAATACTCCCTTTTAATTTAGGCATTCATTAAATTAATTACAACCTTATTTCTCCTTTATTCAACCTTAGCCTAAATTAAAATTAAAGATCACAATAATAAAATGTTACCAGTTTTATTAACGCATGAAGCGCTTCTTCTTCCAAGCGCCTTCCTCTTGGTTGTCACCACCATGGAGCTGCGTTCTCCCTTGGAGCCTCCACACCTTATGCCTTCGCCTGCTTCAGGCCACGCCTCGCCTTGGCTTTGTTCGCTGCCTCAAGCCGCATCTTGCTATGTTCGCTACCTCAGGCCACACCTTGGCTATGTTGGCTGTCTTGCGCCACTCCTTGGCTACGTTTGCTGCCTTGAGCCACTCCTTGGCTACGTTTACTGCCTTGAGCCACACCTTGGCTACGCTCGCTGCCTTGCACCACTCCTTGGCTATGTTTGCTGTCTCTAGCCACACCTTGGCTATGTTCGTTGTCTCTAGCCACACCTTGGCTACACTTGCTGCCTTGCACCACTCCTTGGCTATGCTTGTTGTCTCTAGCCACACCTTGGCTACGTTCACTGGTGCATAAACAAGATTTTCGCTGCTCTTTCTTCCTTACAAACTTAAACACAATTGCACATTTTTTATCATCGAGCAAAGGGATAATTTGAAATACCTCCAAGGCATTAGCTTTTATACTAAATCTCTTCCACCATGCATGACGTCGGCACTCGATTTACTCTCAACATTTTTGGACGTCGACGCTCGAATTTCCTTTGAAACTTTATTAATTTATAAAATATTTAAATTATTTTGAATTTAAATTTTATAAATTAATTCTTTAAACCCTATGGTTTTATTTAAACCATCTTTCACTTTGCACCTTGGTATAAATAATATTTATTTATAAAATTTAAATTCATTTTGAATTTAAATAATTTATCAAATAAATATTAAACCTCCCTTTAGCTTTGCAAATAAAATTTCTTGGGTTTTTATGAAAACCTTTTAACTTATGCTTCCACATAATATTTAAAAATATTATGGAGCCCTTTGCCTTTAACCTTTGCATTGCTCCTCTTGATCTTGACTTTATTAGAAGCCTTTTTCCAGAATATCAATGACAACTTTGATAACTTGTTTCTTGACAAATTCCTTGATATTTAATGATGACTTCATTTCTTGACATCAATGACAACTTTAACTTTAAGGACTCAAAATGTCCAACAATCATCAAGAAGTATAAATTTGTGCACATAGAATTCACAAATCAAATATTTTTGTTCTACTGGACTATGCATAAATACCTCAACAAAAATATTTGTAGTAGAAAAATCATAGGGAAGCCTAGAGCAGATTCTCATTACGTTCCATATATAATACTACTCTTTCAAAAATATGCTATAAATTTGGCTAGGTGATCTACACTTCACTACCTGCTCTGCAATATGATATAGGCCAAATTTTTATCCTCAAAGTTATTAACTCTTCATTTTCTTTTCTATTCTATTCCTTTAAGGTATACAATGTCATAAGGTGACCCTCCAAGTAATGGCATTAACTCATCCATCTTCAAACTACTACATTATGGTTGTCTAGCAAAACTATACCCTGTGGGATCACAATAATTGGTTGTGGAACAAGAATCTCTAGAGGCTTAGTTTGTGCTCTTCTCCTTATAAATTGTTCCATGTCTACTATCTCAATAATAAATTATTTGATTATAACATTTGATTTTTATTTTATTTTGTCTATTTCATTTTTCCATATTGATACTCTATATATTGGGATATCTTGCTCTAGAGCTCTTCCATATTTATCTTGTTTTGGAGCTTGATCTAGCATGTTTTCATTGGTGTCTATTATTGTACATTTCGTGCTAGTGTTTGTTCTAGCAAAAATTGTTCTGGTGCTTGATCTAGTGCATTCCCTACATATGTGGATTTTTATCCAGTATCCATAGGCACTTTTACTTCATGTTGTACAAACATGTCTTTTGGAGGCTTTAGTTCTAATTATTTTAAAACAATCCTATTTACAACAAAGTTGAATAGATTTGGACCCTATTCTTCAACCTCTTGACTATCATTAAACTGAGCAATGAATCACAATAATATATTTGTTGCTTATACCCTAGGAATGGATTCAAGAGATACATCCTCATTTAGCTTATTTTTAATTTCATCTAATTCTTGTAGTAGTTGAGATATGTACATATCTTTTTCCTCAATTGTATTTTGAGTTTTCTCAAACCATTTATGTTGAGTTTTAATAATGACTTAGGTAGTAGTTAAATGTTCTAGGACCTCAAACTCCATTTCTATAATTTATTCACTTTTTCCCTCCTTTTTAGATCAATGTTGTTATGCAAAATCATCATCAGAAGTGTAATGTGGTCCTATTGGAATGCCATATTTACCTAGTAAGTGGGAGCTGAATCAAAAACTAACATTGCAAGTGGATAATGAAGAACACAAGCTTATACTGAGAGGGGGGTGAACAATATAAGGTCAACTTTTACTTTTCTTTCCCAAACAATATTATATAATATTATCAATGATAATATCAATAGCAATAATCAAAGAAATGCATAAATCATCACACACAAGAGAGACATAAATTTAACGTGGTTCACCCAATGTGGTATACTCCACGAAGAAAATATTTCTTCTAAATTTTCTCAACAAATCTCTTGGAAATCAATTCCCTATTATAATGTTTATGGACCTCTGTCCAAAGGAGACACCAATCCCCTATGCTCTGATTTGTGGATTTATCTCCATAGGAGAACTCTATCCCCTTGATTTGGTTTGTGGATCTCTCTCCATTGGAGAACTCTATTCCCTTGCTCTCATTCAGAGAACTTAATCTAGGAGAACTCTATCTCCTCAACTGGTTCATGGATATATCTCCATAGAAGAACTCTATCTCCCCAACTGGTTCACGGATATCACTCCAAGGATAACTATTTAACCTTGTTCTGGTTCATGGATATCTCTCCATATGAGAAATATTTTCCCTCTACTCTAGTTGGTGATATTCTAAAAGACTTTTATCCCCATTGCTCTGGTTTGTGGATATCTCTCCACAAGAGAACTATATCCCCACTACATTGGCTAATAGATCTCTATCCACTGGAGACTATTTTTCTATTTTTTGTATCATCTCCAAAGCCTACTCTCAACTCTATCTCAAATCTACACCAAACTCTATCCCAAGTCTAGCATAAATATTCTATAACTCTGCTCACAAATTTGCTCTTAATTCTATCTCAAATTTTTCCTCAAGCCTTAACACAAATCTTGAATAAATCTGCTCTCAATTCTATCTCAAATCTGTCCTCAAGCCTTAACACAAAGCTTGAACAAACCTACTCTCAATTCTGTCTCAAATCTATCTCAAGACTTAACAAAAATCTTGAAAAAACCTACTCTCAATTCTATCCCAAATCTGTTCTCAAGTCTTCTCAAAGACTTTCTCAAATTTACCTTCAAGTTGCTCACTTAACCTACTCAAATATTTCCAAACCTTGCACACAAACCAAGCTTATATCTTTTTCAAAAAAAATTTCTTCAAATAGTTATATTCTACTTAGAATTTTTTTAGCCTTTGGAACATATAGAGAATGATATTCTCTATCAAAAAATCAATATGTTCTACTCAATCATTAAGTCTATTGCTTTCACATGTCTCACATTTATTGCTCTTTTGAAGATAGATCTAGTCTAGCACATGACACCTATCTTCCTGATGCACACACTTGCTTTCACAAATATGATTTCTAATGTTTTCACATTCACTTTCAATATCACTCAAAACCAATGCTCAAAATCTTCACTCATTCATTCAAACAAAGAATCACAATTTTCTCACAAACCCTAAACTAGGTGTTTCCACTTTCTTTCAACAAAGATGCACAATGTAGGTCTCAAAACCTAACTCAAATATTTCCAACAATGCTTATCAAACAATCCTTTTCTCCCCACCTTATGTTCCAAAAATATTCACTTTAACAAATACATTAAACAAAGGATGATGTGCCCATACCTCTTAATTGCTCTTGTGGAGATATGTGTTCACAAATATGTCTCACCAACAATTTATCTTTCTAGTACCACTTCAAGAGTTATTTATCAAAATACTCTCTCAATATATCCACATGAATTTTCACCTCAAAAGATATTTCACCATACAAAAATTACAATAAAATATCAAACCACTTTTACACCTTATTACTCCTATTATTTCATGCAAAATAATACTCAATAAAACAAACCAGAAATTACACACATGAATTTCACATATACACCTTATACCTCCTTATGAAAACAAAAATAATGCACTTCAAATTTTAATAAGACCAAAGAAATTATCACTTCATCTCATGCATCAACAAAGCACTAGCAATCTAGAATTTCACCTTTCATCCCTTTCTAAAATAAAAATCAAATCACTTTACTATCCTTATAGCTCCCTAACCATTTCATATCACAATGATAAAATTACCTAACCCTTATAACTCCTTAACCAAGCACAACATGCATACCTTTAAAAAAAATTAATTATGCCTTCATGCACTATCGTCACTACTCGAACCCACTACCTTGTTGGCCTCTGCATCCTAGCACAAGGGCAAACACCATGTGGGCTAGCCACACACACAAGCCCAAGGAGCACGTGCTCCTTCTTATCCTCTACCATCGGTGCAAAATGCAAAACTTCAAACAAAACCTTATCACCTACCTCCATCTTGTCTCGAACATGAGACCTGTCTACTACCACAATGTAGTGTCATGGATGCTGCCATCTGGGCTACTTGCCCAGATGGAATAGAAATTTGGAGCCCCTCCTTGTCCTTTCCTCTGCCTTGATTTCCAAAAATTGGTGTCTTCTTCCTCTCCACTGTGAATCGAATGATGGTCTCTTGGGTGCACAAATTTCTCAACACACGAACACACTTTATTAACCACCTTAGCATCCAATATTTATATGCAATGGTTGGCATTAACATTGACGTTGTCGCTCAAATTTTCAAACCTTTGGTGCCAATAAAATATTATATTTTAATTATAATAATTTAAATCCAAGGGATTTAAATATTATAATTTCTCTTAGGGCCTTTTCTTAGGTTAAAATTTTTGCCACCATAGTTAATTAATTTTTTTTTTTTTTTTTGTAAAATTACCACCAAGGTAAATCAGATAGACCTTTTTATTTTTCCTTTTTCAAATACCACCATGATAAATCAACTTGACCCTTTTATTTTTCTTTTTCAAAATACCACCATGGTAAATCAACTTGACCCTTTTATTTTTTCAATACCATCATGGAGAAGGCTTTTCTTTCTTCTTGCTGCCTCATGCCTCATGTGCCCTTTGAAGAATATTCTCACAAACATTTCCATCAACTTAGGACATCAAACCTTTTGACATCAATGACAACACAACATGCTCAAATTTCCAACAATCTCCCTCTTTGTCATTGATGGCAACCCTTTTCTAAAATTCCTTTTTTCCAAACCATTTGATTCCAAATCTACTCCCCTTGAGAAATTCTACCCCTAACTGAATGCTCTCACCCTTACTCAAATCTCTCCCCCTTTTACATCAATGGAAAAGGGAATCCTTTGGGGCTAAATATAAGACTCTTAGCTCAGCCCCCTCCCCACATCCTCTCTTTGAGGTGATTAATTTTGGGGTGGGAGTAAAACTACTCCCAACATATAATGCTCTTTTTCTTTGTCAACCTTCTTTCTCAACATACCCTTTTGAGTGTCCTTGTTCTTGCTTATCTCTAGAAGCTCTAGAAACTCTGTTCTGCACCACTTGGTATTATGCCCTAGATTATTGCACTTGTAAAACTTAATGTTGTAGTTCTTAGAAGGTGCAAATATCTTGAAGTTCCTCCTGGTGAAGCCATACTCATTTCTGTCATGAACCCTGTAATGGATTGCTTTATGACCAAATCGATTACAAGAGTAGAAATACCCTTGAAAGAAATATCCATATTTGAAGTTCCTCTTAGTAAAACCATATTCCTTCTTTTTATGAACCCTACAATGCATAACCTTGTGACCAAACCGATTACATGAAAAACAATGTCCTTTGAAGAAATATTGTCTTGAGCCTACTAGTCTCTTAGTCCATTCTTCTTTGTGATGATCCATGTTCCTTGTTTGTGCATTATTTCCTTTCTTAGTGAAGCTTCTATTCTTAAAATTATCCTCATAAGTCTCAATTTCTCCTTCACTCTCTTCCTCTGAAACTTCTTCCTCTTTTGATCTTGAGCTTGACCCTTCTTCTTGTTTCCCTTGTCCTTCTTCAAAACCAAGTCCTATTTTGATAGATGAAGATATTTGTGCATTGATAATCTTATCCAAGGTTTTTGAACTTTTTCCAAACTTGTGTAGCTTGTCCTTAGAATATTTCACTTCCATCCTTAGTGAAACTGCCTCATGTTCTAATATTTCATATTCTAACTCTTTTGCTTCCAAATTTCCACTCATGACCTCTTTAAGTCTCCTTGCCTTAGCTATTGAGTTTTTCAGGTCTTGTATAAGCTTTCCTTTTTCTTCCTCACATTCTTGAACTTGAGCCTTTAGTCTTGAATTTTGCTTTCTAACCTTTTTCAATTCTTTGAGAGCAAAAACAAGTCATTCTTCTAGATCTATTGTGCCTTCCTCTTCATTTTCTGAATCTTGTTCTACTTCTTGGTCTTCAAGAGCATCTTCACACTTTTCAACTTTATCTTCAACAGGAGCATTTTCTTCCTCTTCTAATGCCAAAAATATAATTTCTTCTTCTTCACTATCTGAGGCTATTTCATCACTGTCACTTGAAACCTTTAATCCTTTACAAACATAGAAAATCTTCTTATGCCTTTTAAAGAACTTATTTTCATGCTTGTTTTGACCATACTTATTTTTCTTTTCATACCTAGATTTTCCTCCTTCCTTTTTCTTATGATCTTTTTTCTCTTCACTGCTACTACTTCCAGCTTCTGGACAATTAGATGCATAGTGACCAAAATTTCCACAATTGAAAAATTTCATTAGTTTCATACCTTTGTGCTTTCTTGAGTCCTTGTTTCTTCTACCATAGTTAGCTTCTTCATCACTGCTTGACTCACCACTTGATTATGGTTTCTTATCTTTTGTCTTCTTTGATGCTTTGAAAGCTACCTCTTTCTTGGAGTTGGGATCCTTTACTATTCTCATCTCATAAGTTGTGAGAATTCCATGTAACTCATCCATAGTCAATTGATCAATATCTCTCATCTCTTCTATAGCTAAAACTTTTCCATCATACCTCATAGGAAGTGACCTTAGTACTTTTTGAGCAACACTGGAGTCTTCAATTTCAAATCCAAGTCCACGCATGGTATTAAAAATCTCATCCACATGAAGTAGGTATGTAGCAATATCTTCCTCATATTCCATATTCAAATATTCAAACCTTTTCTTGTGGTTTTGTAGTTTTTCCATCTTGACCTTTTTATTTCCCTCATAGGTTTGCTTCAATTTTTCTCATATCTCTTTTGCTGATTTGCAATGCATAACTTTCACAAATTCTACTTCACGTAATCCACTCAATATTCCATTCATATCCTTGGCATTATTCACATGTAATATCTTACCATATTTATCTATGGGAGGATTAGTTGTAGGTGTGAACCCATCCTCAGTTGATTTCCATGTCTCATATCCTTGTGCCATAAAGTAAGTCTTCATTCTTATGCTCCAGAAAGCATAATTTTTCCCATAAAACAATGGTATCTTATTTGATGAAGATCCATTCTGAGATGCCATTTGTGTTCCTATAATATCTTCCTTCAAGTTGTTAGACTCTTCTGAAGGAAACCTACTCTGATACCAATTGAAGAACACATGATTATACTAAGAGGGGGGTGAAAAGCATAAGGTAAACTTTTACTTTTCTTTCCCAAACAATATTATCCAATATTATCAATGGCAATATCAATTATAGTAATACAAATCAATGCATAAATCATCACACACAAGAGAGACACAAATTTAACATGGTTCACCCAATGTGGGCTACTCCATGGAGAAAATATTTCTTCTAAATTTTCTCAACAAATCTCTTGGGAATCAATTCCCTATTACAATGTTTATGGACCTCTATCCAAAGGAGACACCAATCCCCTATGCTCTTATTTGTGGATCTCTCTCCATAGGATAACTCTATCCCCTTGCTCTGGTTTATGGATCTCTCTCCATAGGAGAACTCTATCCCCTTGCTCTCGTTTATGGAACTTGATCTAAGAGAACTCTATCTCCTTCATTGGTTCATGGATCTCTCTCTATAGAAGAAATCTATCTCCCCAGTTGGTTCATGTATCTTGCTCCATAGGAGAACTCTTTCTCCTTACTCTGGTTCATGTATCTCTCTCCATAGGATAACTCTTTCCCCTCTACTCTGTCTGGTGATCTTATAGAAGACTTATATCCCCACTGATCTGGCTTGTGGATATCTCTCTATAGGAGACCTCTATCCCCACTACATTAGCTGATGGATCTCTATCCATTGGAGACTATTGTCCTCTTTGCTCTATCACCTCCAAATCCTACTCTCAACTCTATCTCAAATTTACACCAAACTCTATCCTAAGTCTAGCACAAATTTGCTCTAACTCTGCTCACAAATCTGCTCTTAATTCTATCTCAAATTTACCCTCAAGCCTTAACACAAAGCTTGAACAAACCTACTCTCAATTCTATCTCAAATCTATCCTCAAGCCTTAACACAAATCTTGAACAAACCTGCTCTCAATTCTATCTCAAATCTATCTCAAGCCTTAACATAAAGCTTGAAAAAACCTGCTATCAATTCTATCCCAAATATGTACTCAACTCTTCTCAAACACTTGCTCAAATATACCTTCAAATTTATCACTTAACCTGCTCAAATATACCTTCAAATTTCTCACTTAACCTACTCAAATATTTCCAAACCTTGCACACAAACCAAGCTTATATATTTTTCAAAAAATATTTCTTCAAACAGATATATTCTACTCAGAATTTGTTTAACCTCTGGAACATATAGAGAATGATATGCTCTATCAAAAACTTAATATGTTCTACTCAATCATTAAGTCTGTTGTTTTCACATGTCTCACATTTATTGCTCTTTTGAAGGTAGATCTAGTCTAGCACATGACACCTATCTTCCTAATGCACACACTTGCTTTCATAAATATGATTTCTAATGTTTGCACATTCACTTTCAATATCACTCAAAACCAATGCTCAAAAGCTTCACTCATTTATTCAAAAAAAGAGTCACAATTTGCTCATAAACCCTAAACTAGGTGTTTCCACTTTCTTTCAACAAAGATGCACAATGTAGGTCTCAAAACCTAACTCAAATATTTCCAACAATGCTTATCAAACAATCCTTTTCTCTCCACCTTATGTTCCAAAAATATTCACTTCAACAAACACTTTAAACAAAGGATGATGTGCCCATACCTCTTAATTTGCTCTTGTGGAGATATGTCTTCAAAAATATGTCTCACAAATAATTTATCTTTCTAATATCACTTCAAGGGTTAGTTATCAAGATACTCTCTCAAAACATCCACATGAATTTTCACCTCAAAAGATATTTCACCATACAAAAATTACAATAAAATATCAAACCACTTTTACACCTTATTACTCCTATTATTTCATGCAAAATAATACTCAATAAAATAAACCAGAAATTACACACTTGAATTTCACTTATACACCTTATACCTCCTTATGAAACCAAAAAATAATGCACTTCAAATTTCAATAAGACCAAAGAAATTATCACTTCATCTCATGCATCAACAAAGCACTAGAAATCTGGAATTTCACATTTCATCCCTTTCTAAAATAAAAAATCAAATCACTTTACTATCCTTATAGCTCCCTAACCATTTCATATCACAATGATAAAATTATCTAACCCTTATAACTCCTTAACCAAACACAACATGCATACCTTTATAAAAAATTAATTCTACCTTCATGCGTTATCATTGCTACTCGAACCTGCAACCTTGCTGACCTCTGCTCCCTAGTGCAAGGGCAAACACCACGTGGGCTAGCCGCCCACACAAGCCCAAGGAGCACATGCTTCTTCTTGTCCTTTACTACTGGTGCAAAATAAAACTTCAACAAAACCTTATCACCTACCTCCACCGCATATCGAACATGAGACCTATCTGCTACCATGACCTAGCACTATGGATGCTTGCTATCTGGGCTACCTACTCGGATGGAATAGAAATTTGGAGCCCCTACTCCTTGTCCTTTCCTCTACCTCAATTTTAAAAATTGATGTCTTCTTCCTCTCCATCATGAATCGAATGACGGTCTCTTGGGCGCACGAATTTCTCAACACACGAACACACTTTATTAACCACCTTAGCATCCAATATTTATATGCAATGGTTGGCATTAACATTGACATCGACACTCAAATTTTCAAACCTTTGGCACCAATAAAATATTATATTTTAATTATAATAATTTAAATCCAAGGGATTTAAATATTATAATTTCTCTTAGGGCCTTTTCTTAGGTTAAAACTTTTGCCACCATAGTTAATTAATTTAACATCTTTCTTTTGCAAAATTACCACCAAGGTAAATTATATAGACCTTTTTATTTTTCCTTTTTCAAATACCACCATGATAAATCAACTTGACCCTTTTATTTTTATTTTTCAAAATACCACCATGGTAAATCAACTTGACCTTTTTAATTTTTCAATACCATCATGGAGAAGGTTTTTCTTTCTTCTTGTTGCCTCATACCTCATGTGCCCTTTGAAGAATATTCTCACAAATATTTCTATCAACTTAGGACATCAAACATTTTGACATCAATGACAACACAACATGCTCAAATTTCCAATAGATAATCCATCTATTGTGGTTCCCCTATTTCTACAAGGACATCAAAAACCTACTCATCTTCATCTTTTGTAATAATCAACTTATGCCTTCTTCATTTTTGATCTATAAGAGGTGTTGGTGTTTGACTTAGAGTAGTTGAGTTTTGTTTTTGTCTCAAACTCTACCTGAGAGGAGGTTGTTCTAGTGGAGTTTGTTCCTTATAGAATTCTCTAGGTGTTTCCTCCTCCCTTGCATTGGAAATAATCTCAAATAATATGGTCACCTTTTCAGATGCCTCTACTTGCTTGTTAGGCTACCCTAATATCTCTTTCTATGCACCAAATTATTCTAACACCTCACCAATTTACCTCTTTTGACTAGTGGGAGATATTTTTATACCTTCCCTTATTGGTTATTTTGTGTGTCTAGAAACCCTATACTACTTTCTCGTGCTTTAATTTGTACTCCTTGTAATTGGTGAGGGATTTCCTAGTACAAGAGTTGATTCTTGAGGATATTCTTCTTCTTTCCCAATAGACTCCTCTAAAGTCTCTACAAAATGCTTTGGTATATATGTCTCCTTAGTTAAAAAGGTTTTTTCTTGAGTAGACTCATTCTCTAATGCCTCTAAAACAAAGGTTTCTTCTTGGGCAAAAATATCTACCCAAGTAGATACCTCTATGTCCCCACTTTGGAATATAACCCTACATAATTTATTTTATTGTTCTGGAGTGGGGTGGTATTTTGACAACTTAGTTGCAGTTACTCATGTGGTCTATTCTACTGTATATATAACCTATCTCTTCCTACATATTTATGGCCTCTTCTTGAGAGATATAGGTCTATTTTATGAAGAATTTTCCCCCTCAACATGTAATTATCTAGCTTTAGGTTGTGTTTTTAACCTTAACCATAGATATTTTTTGGACATCAAGGGTTTTTGTAGCATCTGATTTCCTTGTACTCCTAGATGCTTTCCATTTTTCTTTCTGATGACTTTTAGAAATAGAAACCTCTAGGAATAATTTAAAAAACTTTACATTTTCTTTGAAGTGATGTTTGCACAACGATTTGATTAGGCTATGGTTTTTTATAGAAATTTTCCCATCCTAAATCTCTTTGTCATATCATGCAAATACAAGGGAAATTAATCTTGCATTCAATATTTTGACTACCATACCTCAAATGGGTCAAAATTTTATTGTGGTGCCAAAACAAAATGAAAACTTGACCTTCATAGGTCACATATTTAATAACCCACATAGCAACTTCATCCTAGAGTTTCTTTAAACTTGGTCTTATAAGGCCCTTATAAAGGTATTTTATGATATGAAATGGGAGCTCATGGTCACTTTCTTCTTTGAAAGTATTAATAATATCAAGGATAGTAGACCTAAATACCTTTGTTAATTCCTCCCCTTCATAAAGAATATCACAAATTTGACTATGGATTTTGAGAGTTACCTTAATCACTATTCCATTGATGTTTTCCTGATTATTTCAAAGGGTTTCTGTGAATTATCCTGCCAGTGCATCCACATGCCCTTCAAAATTTTACAAGAACTGCATCCGCCCTACTCTCTACAATACTACAACCATCGTAGGATGTCTCTATAGTTCATTAATATTGTATGTATTAGCCTTTCACTTTGGTTCCCCCATACTATTTATTTTCTCTACATATTCTGGGTTACACTCTGTTATAGAATATAATTCAATTTAATTTGTAATATTTGTTGCTCTTATTCTACCACAAAGTGAAAATGGTAACTTGGTACATGCAAACATGCTATTGGTTGTTATGCAATCATATTTTAAAAAGTGTCATACGCTCTAAAAGGTGGCAAGTTATGGATAAAAAACACAACAAATATTTTATATTATCCTAACACATGTGACAGGACATGTGACAAGTTGTGGTTGAGCACAACATAATTTGAATTCATTCTTTTCAACTAGCATGGATGACAAAATCAATTGGAATACATATCCAATCAATTTCCACATGTATAGTTAACATACTATTTTCCTATACGCTTTGAATTTGATAGTTGATCATTAGTTAATGACCCCAATTATACCAACTCAGTCTTTCTTTCACCCGCCTTTGGTGATAATCATCTGGTTATTCCTCCTTATTCACTACCATGTATACCTCTTAGTCACATAGTCATGTGGTCTTGAAATAATGGCCATCTTTGCACTATCCAATAATAATTTTTGTCGGGCATGAGAAGCGCACTTTGTCTTTTTAGCCTGATAGGTTCTAACATGTGGTGGATGTCTACCACTTGTTTGAATGTTGATTGTCCTTTTTGTGTTTGTTTTTTTCATGGGGACATGTTTATTCTAACGCATTTTATGTTGAACCTTTCTACATATGATAATTGTTGTGCAAAATCATTTAGAGAAATTATTCTCTTATTTCAAAGTAATTAGGATTGAATCCAACATAATTGAGGGGTACCAGAATATATTTTTGGGATACTAGTAGGGTATATTATTTTATATTTTGCATATACATAGGTATTCCAAGCAATTAATATTAATTTATGTAATATTAAATCTAATAATAGTAAATTCAAAGAAAATGCATACCTTACTATCAAAAATATTACATGCATATTTTGGAATCCTTCTTGATTACATAATTAGGATTTCTAAAATCTAAAAGGTACGTATATGTAGTCATTAGAAACTTACAAATGCTAGAAAATTTTGCAAGAAAAATAAGTCGAAGACTATTTTTTATGTAAGCCTTAATTCAATAGTGCCTCAAAGAGGTTTTCACTATTGAATTATTGATTTTTTTATTTTTTATTTATTTTAATGGGTCAAATATATGATCATTATGAATATTTAGTAGAAGAGAAAGACTCTTCTATCATATTTAAGTATGATTGTGCAAAGTATTAAGAAAATTTTACCTTTGTTAGTGGACTATAGTACAATCATAAATGATGTCCATTTACCACCATTTTCCTCCTTGAATCATCAATAGGCAAAAATAAAATAGCTTCATTATTTAAAACTTCTTCAATTTGGTATGGTCTAGCCATTGAGTTTATAATTTTCCAATAAAATTAACATAGCAAGAATCAAACAATAATGCCCAATCACTTGGTTTGTACTTTTTGCTCCAAATGTGACTAACATACCATATTTTTTGCTAATGTTGAATAATATTCATTTGGTGAAGTTCCTCCAATCAAAGTTCATCCAATGCATTCAATAGCAAAATTCTCTTATGTTGTACCTACAAAAAATCAATGCCTACTTCAAAATATGTATGAAGTGAAAAGTAATTCAAATTCAATTGGAAAAAGAGATTTATTACCATAGACCAATTCATAAGGTGTGAATCCTATGATAGATTTCCATGTAGTATTTTATGTCCATATGACCTTTGGTAACCTATTCATCCAATATTTTTTACGATAAGCCACTATTTTGTTAGAATATTTTCTAATTCACTATTGGTGACTTCTACCTAACCATTTTATTAGGGGTGGTAAGATGATGAATTTTTATGTTTGATTTCATAAAATTTAGTATATGTTTATATAACCTTTGATGCAAATTGGGGCTTGTTATCTATAACGATAGAGTGTGGAGCACAAAATATTAAAAATTGGGTATATAGAAAATTAACTACCTATTCTTCTTGAGCATGTTTGAAAGAATGTACTCCATCCCACATTTTCATATAATAAATGCATACCAAAATATGTTGCTTTTATTGAGAATGTGGGTCATTGGGTCCAATAAAATCTAACCCTTGTCTTTCAAATGGTTCCAAAACCACTTAAGGTTGTAGAGGTATTTCATCTATTATGGTTGGCTTACCCAGAGGATATCATAACAGAGGATATCATAAACCTCATCTTGTCAAGTACATCTATGTAAAACATAATTAGGTCCACATTAGAATAGTAAATCATTAATACACTTGAATGATAAGCTTTGTTTAATTAATTATCATTTTTCCATAGGAGTGAAATGAGAGGGAACCTTTCCAATTGTTATATAGTTAGAAATATCAATAAACCATGGTGATTGTACTAAGATTACAAATAATATCTCATCAAAACAATAATCCTCTATTGGTTCATCCTCGCTATGATGTTTAGTCCTGACAATAAATTAGCTACTACATTATATTTTCTATGTTTATCAACTATAGTGATGTCAAAATCTTGTAATATTAGTAATAATTGTACTATTTAACCACTAAAAAATGGTTTATTCATGAGGTATTTAATTATAGCATGATCGGTGTGAACAAAAACTTGATACCCAATAATATAGTGACAAAAATTATTAATGGATATACCACTGCTAAGAATTCCTTTTGTAGTAGTAGTGTATTTTTTCTCATATTATGTCAAGTTTTTAATAATGTAATAGATGGAATACCGTTATCCATTTTCTACTTTGCCTAAAGTTACCCCAATTGTAGTGTTGGATGCATCAGTTTGGATGTGAAATAGAAATTTCTAATTTGGACCTCATAACATAGGTGGAGTAGTCAATTTTTTCTTTAATGTGTCAAATGCAATTTTATATTTCTTCATATAATTGAATTAAGAATATTTATTTAATAATATAAACATGATATTTGTGATTGTACTAAATTTCTTGATAAAATGATGATAAAAACCAATGTGACCCAAAAAAAATTTAACATCTATTTGCGTTTGAGGTGGAGGTAAGTTTTTAATAATATCCATCTTCTTAATATCTATTTGAATTCCTTTAGATGAGATATGGTGTCCAAGAACAATACCTTCATCCATCATCATGAAACATTTCTCAAGATTTAGGGCCAAATTGTAAGTTTCACAATGGGTTAATACTTTATCAATATTTTCTAAGGTCTCATCAAAAGTTTCACCACATACTATAAAATCATCCATGTAGATTTCAGCACAATCATTGGTCAAGTTAGAGGAAATAACAAGAAAAACTAATTATAAAGTTGTTGGGGTTTTGCAGAGTCTAAAAGGTAAAACTTGATAAGCAAATGTTCCCCATGGGCAAGTAAAAATTATTTTCTCTTGATCTTCAAGGACAACCTAAATTTGATTATATCCACTAAATCTGAAAAGAAAATAAAATATTTTTCCTAGTGAGTGTATCTAACAATTAGTCCATAAATGGTGATGATAAGTGGTATTTTTGCATAATTTTATTTAATTCTTGATAATCGACACACACTCGCATCTTTCCATTTTTATTTGAAATGATAACCAATGGGAAAACCCATCGGTTGTCAAAATTAGAATAGATGACTCCTACTTCTAATAAATTTTTAATTTTATCCTTAACAATATTGCATAGAGTAAGATTCAATTTCCTTTACGGTTGTCTTATAGTTTAACATCCTTAGTATAAATACAATGAGTATATACATCGAGATGAATCCCTATCATATCTTTGTATTCCCATACAAAAGAATTCTGATGTCAACTTAGTACATCAAATAATTTTTCTTCTTGGTCATTATGCAACCAACTATTGATATTTTAAAACTTTCTTGGTTGTATTTCAATTTATTTTGTACCAGGATGTACTAAATTGATTCCTTCAAAATTACTTACTAGTGAGTTGAGAGGACAATGATGTGCCAAATGAGAATGGAGAATTTTTAGTTTCTTTATCAAAAGCAATTCTTGAAGGGATTAATTTTGATATATGACAATGAAAGGATGAGATAATATGATGATGCCATCCATGTGGTAAATTAAGGAACTATCTTGTATTGAAATGGGTGAAATATATTCAGGCTCTTGTTCTTTGTCATTCCATAGTAATCAATGAACAATAATTGATTCATCTTCAAGCCCTGAATCAAATAATTTATTGATCAAAATAGTCATATTAAAAAATAACCCTTTCATATGTATCTAATTCCTCTATATGATCCTTTACAACTATTTTAGCCAAGGTTGAAATATTCTCTTCATTTTTCTTATTTTATTGAGGAAGCCATAAGTTACAAAAAAATTGACTGAAGATTTTGCAAGAGGATATAAATTTTTTTATTTGAGTCAATTCCATTAGAAATGGTCATATCTCTTGACCTAAAATCAATAAAAGCAATTGTCGTAGCAATCTAAGGCCTTCCTAGAATTATTGAGTAATTATTTATAGTAGTTTAGGATTGTAATACCAAAAAATCAAAGATATTTCCATTATGAAACTATTATAGGAATATTTTCTATTATTTATTTTTGGTTTAGCAACTCACCTATCATTCATTTTCAATATTATAGACATAGGATTTAAATTTGTTTGATTATAATGTTTGTATTGTATCCTTCATCATAAAATTAATAGATACCCCTAGGTCAATCAAAACATTAGATATCTAAAGTTATCCTATGGTTACTCTGACTACTCGACTTCCTAGATCTCCATACTTTAGTGTCATAATTTTTCCTCTTAGGAGGTTCCATATACTTGTATGGTTTTAGGATGTGTTTTCTTATTTATTCCTTGTTTCTTAAAAACCATTTCCTGATTAGTCTTGTTAATCGTAGGTACATATATAATATCTTGTAGTAAAGGGATTGTAATATTTAGAATTTTTAACTCTTTTACAAAGTCAGATTTGAAAATGTTGTTTATGTTATTTCAAATCACTTAGGATATGGTACTTTCTCTGATGAAGATGGTAAATTATCTTGAGGGATATTCTCTTTTTATTTTTCTTTTTCTTTGTTCTTGTCATTATTATTTTGGTGTAAATGGGTCTTCTTATTTTTTCTGATCAGATCCTATTTCTACAATGATAGGTAGAGTAGGTTTAATAAGTGTTCTTCCTAAATACAATTGAATGTTTTCATAGTCAATGACATTTAGTATGGTTGTATTTTTTGATTCAGCCATATAGATAGGGGTTTTTTATCTAGTATTATTATGGCTGGCCATAGGTTGAGCTAGAAGTGGAGGTTATTTTACTTGTGGTTGTTGTTTTTGTCATCCCTAAGAGAAATTTTGAGGACTAGGCAATAAACCTTATTGTTGGTTTTGATACCATTGTTACCCTTGGTATGGTTGACGTTGTTGTATCCATTGTTGTTATTGTATTTATGGATGTAACCATGGTGGGTTTTGTTTATTCCATTATTGATTCATCCATCCAAGTTTAGACCACTCTTGATATGTTTCCCATGGTGGTTGACCCAAGGTTGTTGAGGTGGTTTTAAAGTAGACCATGTCATGGACTAAGGATTGTTTTCTCAATTCATGGGAAACCAAGAAGCATTTTGGTATGGATATCGAGGAAAATTATCCCTTGTCTTTGTATTACAAAATTAAGTTCTATAGACCAGGTAAAAATGGCATTGGTTTGTAGGATGTCCCTTTTCATAAATACTACATATAGCAAATATAGAAGTCTTATTTAAAGGACATAGAAAACTGAACCACTTTCCCATTAATCATAATAGAATAAATAATACAATGGAACCTTTGTTTAGCACCGGAGGTTACGGAACTACCAGGGCTGAATAGAAGTGGTTACAACAAGTATAACAAAATACTAATAATGTAATAACTAACATATGGAATGAAATATACGCTAATAGATCATGCTTATTTATACATATGGAACAATAGATAGCTAAGGGTTAAATATACTTGTTATTTGTATTTATTTCATATAAAGTTGTATTAACATGCACTAAAATATCTGTTTCATATTAGCAAAATATTCCTTTAATTATTTTAGGTCATTTCATTGTTGCTAGTTTTATGTCTCCTATGTCTTGTACTGGAATAGGTTTTACAAAGTTCAATAATTTCTTGAAACTCAAGCTTATTTACATATACTTTTCTCATAAGATACAATATATCTCTTGATTTTTCTTGTATTCATCTCAAGGATATGATTTTACTGAGTTCTAGTTCTACACCTCCACATATCATGAACAAAGGAAAATCTATCTAGGTAATCTTCCAAAGTTTCATATTCTTCTTATTTCATCCTAAAAAATTCATCCATTTGATTCTTTAGTCTATAGTAGTTTTGATATTTTTCCAAAAATACCCTTTCCATATCATATCAAGTTTAGATTGAATTAGGTGATAAGCTCATAGACCATTGTAGGGTAGAGTTTTTTAGCGTGGAAGAAAATAACTTGATTTTTTGATTATCATTTGTATAATCATTAATTTGGCATACAAATTTAAACTCAAATAAAAATTGATCATGAATCTCAGATGCAATGCCCCTAAAATTTAGTAATACATAAGGTGAAATGACTATTGTCATAATTTAAATGAATAGGATATTGGAAGGTTCTAATAGATATACTAGTTTCACTAGGATGGAGCACATTACTAGTTCTTTCTAGATTCTCTTGTAAGTCTTCCATTATATATTCCCAAAAATAAGTATAAATCCTTTTGAATTCTCTTGATTGTATAGATTTTTTAGGGGTAGATGGTGCTGAAATTCCAATTTTTTCTCCTTACAATTCTCTCTAAGGGGATCCTACACTTCCTAAAGTGGATGATTATGATTCTTCTAAAATTCTAGTATTTTTTAGAATCACTAATTTATGCAACTATGGTATATCTCTCATTTTTAATATCTTGTTCATGTGGCTCATGGTAAGTTTTCTCTAATAAATATACCTCTTTTATCTCCTATTCATACATCCTATTTTAAAATAATCCTATCCTAGTTTCCTAATGTCTTAAATGCAATTCTAGTAAATGCAACTATTTTCATGTAAAGTTGGTTTTTTTTTTTTTGAAAATTAAAAACTAGTCTAGGGATTTTAATCTACATAGCTTCATATAAAAAACTAACATCAAACGAATTATTTGTTCTCTAACAATGCCAATTTATTCCTTGGTAATGATTCCAAAAATTGATGTGTATCGTTAATGCACTCACTTAAAGTCTTTCTATAAAACTAGGATAATGTTCTAAGGTTGTATACAATAGAGGTCTTAGAATTATATCTTGGATATTAGGGTTCTAAACTAGCCTATGGAAACTAAGAAGCACAATATATTTGAAATATTCATAAAAAACTAGACTATATATCATACTTTAAACTAAAAGAAATTTAATTTAAATGCAAAAAAAAAAAAACTAATAATTGAAAGAACTAAGCTAATACAACCCAAAAAACTCAATCCATGTTGAATAAAAAACATAATGAAATGCTTAAATGAAACGAGATTTAATAGAAATTAAATTGCAGGAATTAACTAGAACAAGCAACTAAAATAAAATAGGTATTAATAGAAATTATGCTGCTAGAATTTAAAGTAAAATTACAACACACTTTTGCAATAAGATAAAGGAAATTATGCTTCTATATTTCAAAAGTAAATACAATAAAAACTATAGTAAAAATAGATTTAACCAATTGACAATGCTACTTGACTGTTAAAAGTAAATAATAGGAAATAAAGTGATTAAAAACTTGTAACCAATGCTAGTAGACCTTCCACTATTGTAGATAGTGGCCCTTGCTTCAAGGTTCAACAGAAAGAAGAATAATTCAAAAAAAAAACTAGTCTAAGGGGTCAAAATGTTTCATGCAAGAAGGCTAAAAACTTTAGATTGAGACAATGTGTAAACGGTAAAATAATGACATCCTTTATTCAACCATTTACTTTGTATACTAACTTTTACCAATGGTAAACAAGTGGATTTCTAACTATTCAACCTATGAATGGGGTTTATTTTGGGCAACAACCTATCCTAAATTGATTACATAGGCCAATGTGTTAAATTTGACAAATCATATTTGAAACAATAGGTTAAACTAGATAAGTCACCCTATTTTTGCATTTTTGTTGGCTATTGAAATACTTTAAATAAGTCTAAAAACAAATTTATATTGAATCTACAACTTCCAATGCACTTTTCTAGCTCTATTTTTTCTACAATTTTGTTTTGTTCTGGCATGGGTTGATAATAGGGGCTTTAGATTATAAGATAGGTCAAATCCTCTTTATGCACAAATTTATCCAATTTCTTGTTGGTTATATTTTGAGTGAAATACATGACTCACCTTTTTTACTAGATGTAAATAAAGCATGTTGAGAACTAAGTTTGCTGTGTTCCTCCTTGTTACATCCACTCCACACTTTTCTTCCCCAATTATTTTGGCACTTTTATTGCAATTTTTTTATGCAAGCGCCTATGCTGATCTAGTGCCTATGCTATGGAAATTTTAAAATATGAAGGACCATTATTTTAGACTACCATTTTCAACGATTCTATGTCACAACAATGATCTGGCACTAGTTGTGCACCATAAGATTATGACGCACAACTAGTGCTAGATCACTATTGTGGCATAGAATCATTCAAAAGGGTAGTCTAAAATGATGGTCCATTAGATTTTCATATTTATAGACTTATCCACAAATTTTAATAAAATATTAATAACTTTATTCTACCTTTCAATAAGCATAAATCATGCAATTAATCCTAAAACACACAAATTATTTCAAAACAAAAAATAAAACATCTTCTTCAATTTACTATATTAATAACTAATATCAACGTAATAATGATCAAATACTTTGTAGATACTATAGCATTTTAATAAAAAATAGGCAAAAAGAGTTAAAATATTTTCAAAAAATGAGACATTTTATAGTCTCATCATTGTGAGCAAATCACTTGGTAGATAAAATTTTATAAATTTTCACATTTTGATCCTAAAACACTATATGTGCAAGTGCATATATTAGATTATCTAGGCTAATGCTTTGCAAAATGGTGATTAATGCAAACTTTGGTAAAATCATGTGAGCAAGTCACTTCACAAAAAAAATGCTTTTCTATTTTAAAAAAGGGGAAAATAACTACAAAGTGTCACTTATTTCTTCAACATGTTCAAGCTTCAAGTAACATTTTAGTGTCTCAACTATAGAGAAATTATTATATGGTGCAAAATATGTTAGAATTTCCCAAGAGTAGAACAACAAAGCATCACAAGATTTGAGAAGACAAATAGAACTGATTGATTTATTCCATGGATCAACTTTGTATAATTAGCAAAGTTGATCATTGAGAGCCGTTGGATTACAAAAACCCATCAAATCAGATCTAGACTATATTGAGAGTTCACCTAACTCATGGAGGAGTGGAAACTCAAGTATGTTTATCCTAGTAGAACTTAAGAGAATAATTACTTATTCTAACAACCCCCCTTAAGTGATACTAGGGGTGTATGATACAAATGAGTCCTAACAATAGGGCCTAATAAGGTAGTCATGTACGATGATATTATTTGATGGGATGGTAAAAAATCACATGAAAAAAACCATCTATAAAAAAGGAAAAAGAAGATGCATGTCTTCGATTTGCGAAGATTGTCCTCATTGACAAAAAAAATAAGATAAGTCCCGGTAACATGGCCTGATGATGTAGTCATTTACAATATATAGATGGTGAAAAACGTCTTGCTAAAAAAACTATTTGTCAAAAAAATAAATATAGAGGTATGTATTCGGATGGCGAAGATTGTCCTTATGAGAAAAAATTAGTTCTGGCAACTTGGCCTGATGAGGTACTCATGTACATTTTACACTTTAGGAGAGATGATAAAAAAAACCAGATGGGAAAAACCATCCTCCAAAGAATACAACAATAAGAAAAATGAGAGGTTAAAGTCCTCTATTTTTAATTCAGTTGCTTTACCCCAAGTTTCTATCACAACTGAATGTAACACGGAGAAGGAAATGACTTGGTGAAGATGTCTAAAATTTTATTTTCAGTGGGAATATAGTCCAAGTATATTTCCTCTCTCTGAATATACTTCTGAATGAAGTGCATACGAATCTCAATGTGCTTGGTATGTTGATGCTCAACTGGATTACGTGCAATATGAATTGTGCTCTAATTATCACACCAAAGAGTAATAGGTTTGTCATGGGAAAAACCAAATTCTCTTAGTATCTGATGAAGCCAAAGAGCTTCATGACTTGCCAAAATTGCTGCCCTATATTGTTCCTTTGTAGATGATAAGGCCACTGTTTGTTGTTTTTTGCATGACCAAGAAATTGGTGAAGAACCAAGACAAAAGATATAGCCAGAAGTTGAACATATATCTTCTACTAAACATGCCCAATCAAAATCCGTGTAACCAATTATATCCATGGATTTTCCCTCATATAAGAGCCCAAAGTGATGAGATCCTTGCAAGTAGCGGAGGATTCTTTTTGCTACTTGACAATGACTAAAATGAGGTTGATGTGAGAATCTGGATATCAATCCAACAACATATGAGATATATGGGCGAGTATGAGTAAGGTATAACATACTACCTACAAGTTGACAATATAGAGTTACATCACATAGAGGTGATGAGCAAGAATTACTTAGAGTGACTCCAGACTGAAAATATGTAGAAGAAGGTTTGCAATATGTCATCTTAAATCTTTGAAGAAGGTCTAGAGTGTATTTTTGTTGACACAATGAAATTCCTACATATGTTTTATATTTTTTTTGAATACCAAGGAAGTAATGAGCTAAACCCAGATCATCCATTTCAAAATTTTCCAAGAGGAAGTCCTTGATAGTCTGAATGTGAGCGAAATCACTACCAGTGAGTAGTAGATCATCAACATATAGAACAAGTATGATGATTTTTTCTTCATCTCTCTAAATGTAGATTGTGGCATCAGACTCACAATGAGAAAAACCTGAGGAAAGAAGGAAGGAGTCCATTTTTTCATACCAAGCTCTAGGAGCTTGTTTGAGGCCATATAGAGACTTCCATAGCCTACAAAAAAGGGAGGATTCTTGAGTGAATCCATCAGGTTATTCCATGAATATCTCCTCTTTTAAGTCCCCATGTAGGAAAGCACTTTTTACATCCATTTGAAAAACTAGCCATTTTTGGAAAGCAGCTAGAGCAAGTACCATTCTAATAGAATCCATTTTAGAAACTGGTGCAAAAGTTTTAGAATAATCAATCCCTTCAATCTGAGAGAAACCTTTGGCTACCAGACGAGCTTTGTGTTTGTCAATTTCTCCATTAGGTCCATATTTTGTTCTATAGATCCATTTACAGTGAACTAACTTCCTTCCTTTAGGAAGAGGAACTAAATCCCAAGTTTTATTTTTTATTAAGGAAGAAAATTTATTCTTTATTGCATCATCCCATTATTTAATACCAGTTGCTTCTTTTAAGGATTGAGGATTTGTGGAAATGGACTGAAAGACAAGACCAGAGCCTATGGAGTTGCCTAATATGGATGATGGGAGATTTTGGATGTATGGATTAGCTTCTTGAACAATGGTGTGGGCCCATTTTGGTATAGTGGAAGGAGTAGAAGGAGTGGCAAGACTTTGTGTTGGAGTTATAGGATCCTCATCTTGATCATTAATCTCTAAAGTTGGTTATTCATTATATTGAGGCTCTAACATGGGAGAAGGCTCAAGAGAATCAATGGTGGAAGAGGATGGTTGACGATATTTATGAAGGAATGTTTCATCAAATTGAATATTTCTATGAAAGAAGACCTCATGAGTTGTGGGATCAAGGATCCTGTATGCTTTCATTTCCTCACAATAACCAACAAAGATGATATTTTTGCTTTTATTATCTAGAGCCTTCTTTTTATTCTTTGGGATATGTGCCCAAGCAGTACACCCAATTTTTTTGAAGAAAGAGACATCAGGTTTTGAGCTAGTCAATGCTTCTTCGAGAGTCTAATGGCCAATAGCTTTATGAGGTGTGTGGTTGTGAATATAGTTTGCACAGTTAATTTTTTCTGCCCAATTTTTTTTTGGAAGATCTCTTGAGTGGAGAATACAATTTGACATTTCCTTTAAAGTTCTATTTTTCCTCTCTGCAATGCCATTTTTTTATAGATTATGGGAGATAGAATGTTGATGAACTATTTCATGACCTGATAGAAAATTTGAGAACTCATTACTGAAGTATTCCCCCCCATTATCTGTACGAATTTGCTT
Source organism: Wollemia nobilis (assembly GCA_028583015.1). Classification (NCBI taxonomy): domain Eukaryota; kingdom Viridiplantae; phylum Streptophyta; class Pinopsida; order Araucariales; family Araucariaceae; genus Wollemia; species Wollemia nobilis. The sequence goes on along the minus strand of JAQPPZ010003818.1, from coordinate 1,241 downwards.
GATTTTGCAAGAGGCCTAATTTTCAACTAAGGCTTTGAATATTTTGAAGTGGGATAGAACATCACTTTTGTATTTTAGGAAGTATACCAAATTTCTTCTGGAAAAATCATCAATGAAGGTTAAAGCATATTTTACTCCTTTTAAAGAAGGCTCTAGGAAGTCCATCAAGTCACTATGGATTGAATCTAGAGGTGATGAGGTCTTTAGATAATCACTTGGGTGGAAAGAATCTTGATGTTGCTGTCCAAGAGCACATATAAGATATACTTCATAAATTGAAGATACTTGTGGTAATCCTATTACCATTTCATGGGTGTTCAATTTATTCAGGTAGTTATAATTGAGGTGTCTAGACCTTTCTTGCCAGATTTTGCTTTCAATATCTCCATATGCAACAAAATAGGAGGCCCCTTCTACATTTTTGAATATTTTGAAGTGAAATAGGTGAGTTTTGTAATCAATAACTCCTTTAGCTATGAGAGAGTTGGGGTCTTGAAAGTCTCTTATCTCAACTCCTGTTGGTGAGAAGAGAATTGTTTTTCCCTTTCCATAAGTACAAATCTGATAGACGAAGAGGAAATTTGTTACAATATTTGGAACATAGAGAACATTATTAATATGATCACCATCAATGGATATGTTGCCTTTTCCTTTGATTGGGATAAAGGATGAGTCACCAACTTCTATGCTACATGTTGAAATTGAGGAGATTGAAGTGAATGACTCGTTTGAGGAAGTTATGTGATGAGTTGCTCCTGAATCTAGAACCCAATATTTTAATGGAGTGTTTGTGGTCTTGCATTGAATATTTAGGGCTTTTCGTATATGTTTCTTAGTGTCTATATTTTGATCCTTCATTGTTGCCTCTAGATGTTGAAGTTTTTTCCAACATTTGTTCACATAATGACCATTCTTTTTGCAGTGTATACAAGTTATGGGACTCCTTTATTTCTTTTTGAATTGTTCTTTAGTGGAAGTGGATGCTACTAAGGCTTTTGAGGAAGAGAAAGAGATATAATACTTTGCAAGTTTTGTTTCTTATCTAGTTAGTCTATCACAAAATTCTTCTAAGGAGGGAATTTTGAAACTTGCACCAAGAGCATATTTTGTAGATAGAAAGGTGGTTGCAAATATTTGAAATACACCATTTAATTTAGAAATAATTAGATAGATGCATTATTATTCTATTTTATTCTTTCCACCGCCTTTAAATTGAGTAAGGAATTATTTAAATTTGGTGA